>PVIU01005094.1:0-118019 GCA_004026605.1 Ondatra zibethicus
ATCCTGGAATAATCCTGTGAAAGGAGGAACCCTTATATCCAAACCCTTTCTCTCCAGTGCTCAGAGCACGAAAATTTTCTGCTGTCTTTGGAACTTTGTCTGCAAATAGCTCGAAGGAGACGCGGCCCAAGGGCTCGCCATCGGCCGCGATGTCGAAGAACACGGTGGGGTTGACCATGGCTGCAGCAAGCGGCGAGAGAGGACAGCGGTGTCTGCAAAGCGGCCGTAAATTTGTTTTTCAACCTCATGTAACAGGCGCATCAGGGGGATATTAGGTATAGGAACAAAAAAAGAGAAACTACCTCCAAATTGGGAGGACAGGCAGAGGTTCCTGCTGTGGAAGGAGCCTGACGGGGTGGACTCTTGAACATTCTCTGCTCTACCTTTGTAGCAAAGGGGAAGACGGCCCCTCCCCTGGACTTTTGGAAACATTCAGTCGATTTTATAGAACTCTTCAGGGCCTGGAGGGCATGAGGTTGTAAATTCATGATTATTCACAGCTGACACCGAATTCCTAGCTCTGAACCCTTTGACTTCCTTGAAGAGCTGACTCACGGTTCCTGCCATCTACCAGCCCTTCCGAAGTTTCAGTAATAAAGGAGGTTAACGTCAAAGTTTTCTGGCAAGTTTGTGAATGGTAGGGAGAAAGCAAATGCGGCAGGATAGGCAAAATAGCAACATGAGCAGGGATTTAACAGCGTGCTGGAATGCTATCCCTGGATTTAATTTTGATTAGTAATGTCTTATTGGGTAGCTAAGTAGGCACGCCCATTGAGCTTATAGTCATGTTTCTCTTTTTATTATTTTTTATTTTGGTTTTTTAATACAGGGTTTCTCTGTGTAGCCCCGGCTGTCCTAAAACTCACTTTATACAACAGGCTGAACTAAAACTCAGAATTTTACCTGTCTCTGCCTCCCGATTAATCTCTCTGGGATTAAAGGTGTGCGTCACCATCTTGGGCATATGAGACAGGAAGAGATCACTAAAATGTCATTTACTAAGAGCAACATTTTAGTGGCCTCTTCCTGTCTCATTTCTACATCTACATGTCATTGATTATTTTCATGCTGTTTTTGACTTTTACTTCCCTATTATCATTTCACAAATTTTGAACATCACATTATTTTATATTGTGAGGTTTTCTAAAGATAGTTAGTTTACAAAAGTATGTCAAGATGGATAGTCAGATGTGCAGATACGCAGACTTTTCTATATTTCAACAATTGTTTAGGGAAAACTTATTTTAGATGACAAAAATATTTAAAACTTCTAAAAAAGAACCCTAAAAGTAACAGTCCGCTCACTCTTGATCACCACAAAGAAGACCTCGCGTGCTTACTAAATGGCTCTGCTTGCTCAGCCAGTGCTGTTGTGGAAGTAGTTTCATCCCTCGGTTCTCGCAGAGGAGTTGCGTTTCTGAAAGCTGAATTTCACTCTGGGAGGCTTGCTGCAAGATGAAATGAGCAAAACACTGCCTTAGAAATCAGTGACTCTCCTGAAGAAAGGTAATACATTTTAAATTTTGTATATTGATGTTAGTCTTCAAAGAAAGTGGAGGATGATACATTTTAGATCTTTTTTAATACTATGGTGGTAAGTGAAACAGAAGAGTTATTAACATTATAACATATTCTTTACAACATTGGTTTAGAAAGGAAAGATATTTTTATGTAAATACACTTCTATGATCCTGATTACTCTGTCCTCAAGGCATATATTTATAAGACCTTGTGTTTTTGGATTGAGTTGCAGGTGGGGTTAGTCTGTTGAGGCGTTCCTTGGCTGAAAACCTTTGTGTAGGATGAGGACTTTCACCTTCCAGTATTCCTGGGACTTCTGTTTACTTGACAGTCAAACAAACAAAAGCCCAAACCAAACAAAACCACAACGAAACGTCCTCATCAAATTTGCAGTATTCTTAAGCCCAAGTTTTGGAGGGGGTGAGTTGGTTATTTCAGCTGTGAAGGTGAGGTTATGTTTGCATCCAGGGCTTTGGAACTTTGGAAGTTTCAAACAGTATTCTGGCCATCTGTATCCTGTGCTGGTATTCTAAAGCTTAAAGCACACTGCTAAGGAACACAGGACACCTTAGGAGAGCTAAAACTGAGAGGCATATTGATTTTTTCCTTAGATTAAGAGTAATTAGAAGAGATCCTAGTCACGAATTTAGGGTTGAAACTTTCAGAATTCTTATATAGAATGTATTTTGGGGGGCTGGAGAGATGGCTTGGTGGTTAAGAGTACTGGCTGCTCTTCCAGAGGACCAGGGTTCAATTCCCAGCACCCACTTGGCAGTTTACAAGTGTCTATAACTCCAGTTCTGGGGGATCTGATACCCTCACATAGACAAATGTGCACATAAAATAAAATTAAGCAAATAAAAATTAAAAAGAATATATTTTGAATTTGGAATGGATAACTATGATAATCCCTAGATTTTTGACCCAGAAATGGAGGTGTGAGCAGTTCTCAAATTGCATCTTGCAGGAGATTCTCCAGGTGGGAGGGGTTATTAAAGCCGATTGCTGTGTGCTCAGGTCTCTAATTTCAAAGAGTCAAGACTAAAAAGATGCATCTCTGACAGTCTTCCAAAGGATGCTAATGGTGCCTGCTCAGGGGCTATCTCTTCAAGAACTATGCCCTGTTCAGTGTTAAAGTAACTTTTCTAACTTTTATGCTCTACAGTGGTAGGAAGAGGTGTGAGGCTATCCATTGCACAGCTAAATGTTGATTTTTTTAAGTCACAATATACAATTCTTCAGCTTGACCCTCTCTCAACTGAGCTATTTTGACGCTGTACAACTTAATTCTTATGTACCACAATTTTCTCACAATAGTACTTAAAGAGGTGGAATAGATATTAAATTGAAACAGAAATTACAGAAGAAGAAAAGCAAAATGATGAAAGATTATGTTGATTATTTTTTTTAAAAAAATTCGTCTTACAGTACCCATCTTTAAGGACCACACTGGTGGCTACCCAATCACAAGGGAGAAATTGTTTTGTCCTTTGTAGTTGAGACCTTTGTTATTTCAAATGTGAGCATAACTTGACAGCATCCTCTGGGGACTTATGAAGTGCAGAGCAAAGACACATAGGTTCCCACTGGTCCCTCTGGCATAGACCCAGGTAAATTTGCCGTAGAGAAGAAAGGAAGGAACAGGGACTCTGAAATGGATGAAGTATTTAAAGGTTATTTTGGTATGCAGGAGCATCCCAGACACAGTATTGATTAAATAAAACTACTTTCCTACCAAGTGACAGGCCCAGAGACTCTCTGTTTTCAAAGCCTCGTAGAAGGAAGATTAAAACTTGCCACGAATTGAGCTGGGCAGTGGTGGCTCAATTCCAGCACTTGGGAGGCAGAGGCAGGTGGATTTCTGTGTATGAGGCCAGCCTGGTCTACAGAGAGAGTTTCAGAACAGCCAGGGTGACACAGAGACACGCCGTCTCAAAAAACCACACAAAAATAAACATTTGCCACTTACTGATCTGAATTCCTTCTGCGTTTTAAATTTTGAACCAGTAATAAAGCAGGTGAGGAAGACAAGACTCCCTTTCCCTTACTCTTACAGATGCAGAAAGTAGTAAGACTGGAAGAGGAATTGGTACTCTGTGAGCAGACAGGGCAGCTACCCGTCCTAGAATTCCAGGGATAGTATGCTGTTAGGTTGTTGCTAGGATTCCTGCATGGGGGTTAGAGGCTTTAGCTGGTAAGGACAAAATCGTGACTGCGAGGAGCGCTTTCGTTGGATTCACCAGTAGGATGCCAAGGCAGAGTCAATGAACAGCATCCCTGGGGGTGGGGGGGCTTCCTAGCTCCCAATTTGACCTCATTGTTCTGCAGTGGCTTGACTTTTCAGCCCTTGCTTTGGTTAATCAGCAAAACTGAAGACCTTTCTTGGGTCAAACATGTATGAAGAGCAGAGCTTCGTGAAGTGACACAGTATCACCTCCGTAACCGCAGTCACGGTGAACCGTCCTTCTAAATGGTTTGTGGCCTCTCAGAATGGCAGGGTTGTGGAGGATGACATCGGCTTTCCCAGGGTCTGCCTCAGAGACAGTCAGCTGCAGAGCCCCGCTTTCCTTACTGCTTTTCTTGTGTGCACCTGCAGTTTGGAGTCAACAAAAATTGCCAACCCAGGGTGATAAGCCCCATGTAAATAATTAATGACATGGAACTAATTATTTCTGTATTAGGCCACCTGCACCCTCAAAGCTCAAGAACCCCAGGTGTGAAAATTGCAGGGGCAGCCGACTGTGAGCTGTGTTTCATCACCAAACCTTCCAGAAGCGGCCTGCTTGCTTCCTGCCGGTGTTTTTTGCAAGGGCTAAGCAGCGGAGCATGGTGAGACCCGGGTATTTGCAATGATCTCAGAAGGCAACCAGATGATGCTGTAACTTGAAAACTGAGCCCTTGGAGGCATCCAGGTGATAATAGGGATTAGGTTTAATTAGAGGAAAGAACACTTTAGGATACGGTTAGATATTGTCTCTTGCTCTGAGAGAAAACTGTTGCAAAAATCCTACATGAGAATCCAATATTGAGGGACAAGGAAGTTCCATGTCAATATGCAAACAGGTTCTGCCTGCGGGTCATGCCAAGTCTTCAATCTCTGGGTATGCAACTTGGACCACTTACCTAGATTTGCAGTTACAAGCGTGTCTTTCCTGGAGGAGCTTTATTTTTGGCACATTGGTTGTTGCGGTGTGTATGTGTATGGCACAGCCAAAGATTTTTAAACATCTCCTTTGAAAGAAACCCATTATCAACTACCATGTATTATTTTATATTATATTTTATATTAAAATAATAATACATTATTATTTTATATTATATTTATATATATTAAATATAATATATATATTTATATTATATTATTTTATATTGTAACTACAGTAAAAGCCCACAGACCATGTTACAGAGTCCTTTGTTAGTTTAGAATGAGGAAGAAAGGAAGTTTGCATTGACCATTGGATTTAGCTTGGTCAAAGCTCAGTCTATTGATTTTACTTTGTAACACTGTGACAGCCTCTTACTGATCAGTCTTAGGATGTGGTTTACGGGGAGCACACCAAAACATCTGCTCACCCACTGAACTGTTTGTGAAGTGACAGAATGGAGGATTCCAAAAGACACACACACACACACACACACACACACACACACACGCTTAATATGAATGAAGTTCAGAATTCCCATACCTATTGTTTTCACCTTTCTAGTTTAAAAATGAAAAGAAAAGCCCATGTTTTATTTATTTATTTTTTTATTTCTGGCTTTACTCTACCTGCTTCTCCTTAGCTTCTTTTACTCTGCAGTTGGGCTTGGCTTCCAGTTTTCTCTATTCTTAGAATTATTTAAAATTTACATCTAAAATAATTGTCCAGTGGTGCCTAATAGTTTTTAAGTTAGTATGTCTTGTTCTTTGTTTTTTCAACACAGGATTTCTTTATGTAGCCTTAGCTTTCCCAGACCTCATTCTGTAGACCAGACTGGCCAAAAACATACAGAGATCTCCCTGCCTTTGCCTCCTGAGAGCTGAGATTAAAGGCCCAGTTAGTAGATATTTTTTAAGAGCAGAAAACAATGAACCAAATTTTCCCAGTTCAGCTTCTTGACTGCTGTGGTCATTTGTGACAATCCAGGTATACTGTTGATGCATTACCATTTACTAAAGTCCATTATTTAGATTGGGGGTCACTATATGTGGAACACATTCTCTGAACATTGAGACCTTCTGTCTACCATTACATTATTATATTCAATAGTATCACTCCCTTACACTTGAACCCCCTTAATATGACTTCTTACCATATAAACCCAACTGACCTATAACTTGCTGCATAGAACAGGGTGGTGTCAAATTCACAAAGATCCACCTGCCTCTGTCTCCAAAATGCTTAGATTAAAGGCATGCACTATGTTATTTACACACACACACACAAACGTGTGTGTATATTATATGTTTGAGTTATGTATACACATATACATACGTATGACTTACATGTGCATCTATGTTGAGACAAGATCTTTCTACATAGCCTGGCTGAGCTTGAACCTATTATAGAGTCTAGGAGGCCTCAAATGTATGCTTTTCCTGTTTCAGCCTCCTGAGGACCAGTATTGTATGTATGCCACCATGCTTGACTGCCCCACTCCTTTTAATGATTTTGTGAATTCCGTGCTGCCATCATACCACAGTTCAACATGTTCCCTAGTGGACCAGACTGCCTGTTATCCTCTTATTGGTCTTTTACACTCAAAGGATTAAGTCCTGGAAGGAGTGTCTCATGATTGCAGATTATGCATGCTATTGAATTTTAATAAACATTGCTGTATGGCTTTTAAAGGCAGTTACCTCAAGAGCCATTTCTAGCATCCCACAAGGACACTTTTGGTCTTAGTCTTCACCAGGGGCAAGTTCTATAACAACACTTTATGGTAAATTTTATTTCAAAGGATGTATAACATACCACTGGCATGTGTATTCTTTTGCAGTTAATGATACTCTTTTTTTATTACTAGAAGGGTCTAGATGGATTATTAGAGCCTTTGAGCAGTATTCAGGAGTATTGCTTCATTATGATAAAATGTGGAATTCCACCAAGCTCGGTGATAATTAGATGAGATCAAAGCAGGTACAAACATTTCCTTACTGCCACATTTCAGAAAATAGTGTACAAAACAGAAGACTATCTCTGATCATCATTTCTCTATGAATATGTTTTAAAAAACTAATGAAAATACAAGTTCTTTTAGAATTTACTCTGTGTTAGCACCAGGTTTTTGTCAGAGCTTAAACCACTTTCTTGGCATAGTGCATGTATTCAAGTATTATTTATTCTCTGACAATGCTTAAAAATAAGGCGAGGCAATAGCTGGGACCTTTAGCATGCACTAGTATGTTTCTCTTTAGATTTTGGTCTAAATCCTTTGTTTAGGATTCTCTGTAGCCTTATCTTGGGGCACATGGCACGTGCCCTGAGAACCTTCTGGATTATGACTTTCTTCAACTCTCTACTTATCTACCCATCCCATATCATTTCTGCTCTTCACCCACAGCCATGGGGACAGGGCCAAAAGTTATTCCTCAGCAGGAGCTAAAGGAGTCCTTGTGAAAGGAGGAAAGAGGGCGAAGAAAAGGAAAATTAAGGAAGGATGGGTATGGCATCTACATTGTCACTCTCATCTTCCAGATGCCCGAGTGGATGACTTCTCCAGCCCACAGGTGAAACTTCGTGTTTCAGTTCTTAGATGGCCTGGTTCCTGGTCTCGTACTCCACCATGTCGACATGCAGCGGAAAACTAGCTGCACTGAACAAAGACCTTGAAAAACTTTTCCAAAGGACGTGGGTTCAATTCTCGGCACCCATATGGTGGCTCACAACCATCTGTAACTCCAGTTCTAGAGGCTCTAACATTGTCTTCTGTGGGCATTGCACATACATGGTGCACAGTCATATAGGCAAGTAAAACATCAATACTCGTAAAAATAAATATATAATTTTTTAAAAAAAGAAATTAGTTATGTTTTCAAAAGACAGATGTTAATCAGTTAATGTGATGCTATAGGCATATCAGTTTATTGCCTTCATGTTTTGAGCTATTTCGTTAGAATTGCCCATTACACAACGAATGAGAAATGCTAGCAGTGATTTTGCACATATAAAGCTCTGAGCTAGTGAGCTTATGCAACTGTGGGAGAGAGGAAGGAGAGTCTGTGCCTAGAAAGCTAGCAAGAGTTGTGGAAAAAAGGAGCACCCAGCTGTGTCCAGGACTAGAGATTGCAGCATCTTCTTTCTGTATAAGGAGAAGGAAGTAAGAGTGGCAGGAACAGTTTAGAAAGAAGAAATAGGTTTCTTTCTATTCCAAATATGAGTCTAGTCTTAATCTCTAGTATTCTGCTACATTTGCTTTTCTTCCAAACACATATGTGAATAAATAATAATTCAAACACCTTTGTCTGTCTATGCCTCTCTCTCTGGCCCCACATACTCTGTTCCCTGGGGAAAAAAAAGAGAATCTCAAATAATAGTGCCTTCTCCACCCCTCCAGTACTTCCATTATGGAGTCTGCAAAGATATTCTGAACAAGGATGAACTCCCCAAATTGCAGGGGAGTACAGAGTTCCCAAATCCTTGAAGGAAAAGCAAGACGAGGAAGTGGGAGGTGCCAGAGAATTCTGGGTCTTAAATAATTACAGATTGATCGAAAAGGGACCTCAGTGACTAAACTGTGAAGTGAATGGATACATCTAGAACTATTTCCGCCTTTCTGAGCCATCTTTGAGGACTTTCCTCAAGATTGAAATAGAGATCTTGAATGTGTTATAGACTGACGAAATTGGGTCACAAGTTTAACGCCTTCGGAATGTCTTTTTAGGACACTACCTGAATCAAGAAGTGCTAGATGCTTTCACTGACACTGTCCCAGTTGGTTCTGTGTGTGGGAGTTGATATATCCAAGGAAGGCGGAAATTAAAATTAACATAAAGCAGTTGGTAGAGTTTTGCCCTCTTTTCCCATCTGTGCTTTTCCTGTAAAGTGTTCCAGAGGATTTATGGAAGTTACAGTAGTGAAGAATGGGAAGGAAAAAAGAACGGATGGGAGTGATAGGTGGGGCACCCTGAGCAGCGCGGAATTATTACATGGAAAATCGTGTGTGACAGAGATGGGTGGGAAGCCGGCGGGAGGAGGCCTGGGCCGTGTGTGTATTCCCTACGCCGTTTATTGTGGAAAATATGTGGAAAATTGCATGCAGAGTGCAGAAATGACTGTCCCGGCAGTGATTCACTAGGGAAGCTGCTCTCAGCTGCATGGACCCTGGCGTTTTTTCAGAGGTCACGTTTACGCATAATTTATAAAGTTCTAGCACGCGGCTGAAGGCTTCCTTGGCGGTATTCAGAAATGTCTGGGAAGGCGGTTCTCACCCCTCCTTTCAGCTGGCCTTCCTTTTCGCTGGAGCTTTAATGCACTCAGTATTTATTGTGGTCAGGGCAAGGACGGGTTCCAGATTTGTGTGCTAAGACTCGCAAAGCTGGGAGTCTCTGCAGAGTTTAGTTCCTGCCGCATCTGCCGCCTGCTGCTCACCTGGGCAACTTTAAAGAAGGGCGACGTGTTTGGACTATGGGCTATGTCCTCTGTGGGCTGTCTGAGCTTCCTTCGCCTGCACCCCACCCCCACCCTGCAACATAGGTCCTCTTCATTTTCTGGGCTGTAATTAGGGAAAAAGATACTGCAAATGTTTTGAAGGGAAGTTCACAGGGGAGGCACCAGCACAGTTCCATATTTAAGTAGTTAAAGGTTCTGCAGGAGCAATCCATAGTAAACCATCATGTTTATGGGAGGATTTTGAAGAGTATAAACTTGAGTTTTAACATTAGTTTCCTTTTCAAAATTGGCCTGTGGCTGGGCACGGTGGCATGCACCTGTATTGTCATTACACATGGTATATCAAGGCAGGGGGACCTAGAATACAAGATCAACCCTGGCCACCCAGACTGAGACCTTGACTCAAAACTCCAAAGAAGTAATAAACAAAGTAAAACACGAAGAGCCTGTAGATTTTGGAGCTGGTAACTCCGTCTGCAGCCACCTTGCTAAAGACCATTTGTCAGGGTCCGATCACAAGACCTTTTTTGCCTCTTCTTTTAGGGATGCTGACAGTCAGAAGAGATCTGCGTATGCTTCGGGTTTTTAAAAAGAAGTTTCTACCTTTGGGAGCAGAATTATTTCACAAAAGAACTTATTTCCAGCAGATCAAAGTGAGACCCCCACCTCCCCATTCACTCACTCACTCACTCATTTAATACTTACTGAATTCTGGCATGACTTAAACTCTAAGTTGGGAGAAGTGACTCATGGCTTTGCCGATCACCCAGTTCTCTGGGCCTTGGTTACTCCTCATGTGGCCCTGCCCTTGCGTTGATGCTGTTAGAGTACCTATATATGGCCTGTGCATTTGCACCACTTGATAGTGGAGTCTGAAGCACCAAAGAAGCCCGGGTGAGGTCTTGTCTCACCTTCAGCTAAAACTGAATTGGCTATAATCCAGAGTGGTAAAATATTTGAGTTTTGCCCTAACCCAGTCACTAAACTCTGCAAACCAAAAGATAAAAGGCCTCCAAAGCCACTTTGATATTGACCAACATGGTCCTTAGTTTGACCGAAAAACACGATGTGAGGAGACTAAAAAATTACAAATGGGTTATGTTTTATGTTTTTTTGAGCTGGTCATAATGTTTTCCGTAAACCTTGGAGGCCATTTCTGGTGTTTGCTGGCAAGAACAACTCTGGGGAATTGCGACTGTAACACATCTGAGGTAAGAGAACATATTTATTGTTACTTAGCAACATACTTACCTGTAGGAATTTTTCTCTGTGACTCAACTTTAGGAACAAAGAACAACCCAGAGAGAATCAGAAAAATTCATTAATCAGCAGCATGATTAATAAAAGCTTAGAGACAGAAATTGGGGCTCAACCTGAAGGTCAGAAATGTAAAGCAGCCAGCCACTGACTCTTAACTCTACTTTAGTCTAAAATGGCGATTCTGCCTCCAGGAATTTCAGAATGAGACTGTGTCTGAGAGCTGTCTCCTCCCGTTTTATAATCTTCTCTAAGGCTGGAATTAAAGGCATGAATGAATGGGATTAAAAGCATGTACTGCCCGGTTTCTATGGCAACTAGTGTGGCTACCAGGATTAAAGATGTGTGTTACCACTGCCTGGTCTGTAAGACTGATCAGTGGGACTGTTTTACTCTCTCATCTTCAGGCAAACTTTATTTATTAAAATACAGTTGAACTCCCACTACACTAAGCAGTCAGTTGGGAGGTGCAAGCCCAGTATTTAAAAAGTCCAGGATTTAATAAGAGAAGTCTACAAGTATAATCAGAAAAATGCCACTAATACATTAGCTCCCAGGTGGTAGGAAGAATTTCATGATTTTAGGGGGATGATCACTAGATGCATATTTACATGGTACTCTAAGGTGGAAATATTCATTTATGTAAAAGCATTGCTAATATGAGATCATATCAGATATATGAGCTATTAATATAGTTAGTAGGTTAATAAGTTAGATTTGAAATTTAAAATGGCTTAAAGGGAGACAGTAATAGATACTTGTTCAAGAGGATGACTCTGTTGTTGTTTGTTATTGCAAGTGACTTTGTGAAGTAAAACGGACATTTAAGCTTCATATGTCTAGGTTGCTGATCAGCCCTTTGAATCTGTGGTTTAGGCTTGTGGCCATACCGCACATCTGTTATTTCTGTTTCATGGCCAGCCCTGAGCTCTACCATCACTTAGCAGTACGGGTAAACCCCTTCCAAACAAACGTCATGAAAATGCAAAAGAAAGTCCTGCACATCACCAGCTTTTCATAGCGAGGCATACAACAACGTTTCAGAATTATAAAAATAACTTGGTCAAAGCTGAGAGGGTTATTATACCAGAGAGTCTGAAATGTGCCCATGTTGTCTGAAGCCTCACACTGTTCTCCCACCCCGCCTGAGCCTGACAAAGGTGGGGGGATCTTGAGCTGGTGAGACATCTCTTTCCCAAAGCCAGGGAGTAAATCATGCTTCTTGGAAACTGTACATATCTAGAGATCTGTTCTCAAAATGGTCAAATTTTGTACCTCTCAAAATTGTCACCGACCTGGAGAGTTGCCTGGCATATTTCCACCAATATTGATTGGATTATTACAATGATTACAATGATTGTTAAAGCAGGAGCACTTGGGACTGGGGCAGGAACTGAGAGTGCAAAGAATTCACATGGCAAACAGTTAGTAGGGATGCTGGAAGTTGGAAGTTCAAACCAAAGAGTTGGAAGTAAAAGACTGAGAAAGACAAAAGAGTGTACAGAGATAGAAAGGTATTTGGAATTAGATAGTAAGAAGTGGGATGGTCCTTTAATTGGGGATAGATCCATGAAGGTGGATTTGCAGAAAACAGCAGAACCTTTCTCTAATCAGACAGAATATTGTAACTGTGAATGAGTGTGTTGTCTACTTGGGTACTGTCTATTGGTAAGACTGTGGTGAATTGGGAAGGTGGTGATCTGGGCCACAAAGTCATCAGAGTAGTGGAGATGATATTCTAGGAACATTAAGTACCAATCCTAGGAGGGATAGGATGAGGAAATTGGGTAGGTGTCCTGAGACTTCCTCAGAGTGGTCTGAGGAAGGTGGGTAGGCAGTGAACAGCTGAAGCGTGGTGGGATACAGAACTCTGCCCTTAGGAAAGGGGAGAGGTCAGGCTTGGGAAAGGTAGGCTTTTAGTTAAACAAGGGGCTACACATTTGAGCCAGTTTCTTTGATCCATAAAACACTTAGGATGATTTTCCAAGCTCTGACTTCCCAGCAGCGTCACTCACAGCTGAAGTGAGGTCTGGTTGTCTGGTTTTAACACCTTGTTTGAGAACCAGCAGCTTGAATCAGCAAGCCCCATCCTCCCTGCGCACTGTCCCCCAGCTGTGAATTCCCCAGTTAATTATACGTTGGGTAATGAGGACTTGCTTTTATCTGTACTAAACTTTAGTTTTAAGCTTTATTAATGGGGTTTCATTTTGGCAATTGTGGGAAAGGGGGAGTGAAGAAGCCCATTAAATTCTGCCTTGGTTTTTTATACATCCTCCTTCCAAAACAAACAAACAAACAAACAAACAAATTTCTTCCTTTCTTCTGGGACATTCGCTCCCTTCTATTTTGCACCGCCTCTCCCTTTTTCTGAAGGCTAGCTGTCCCACTTGCTAGTTTCCAAGCACCTCCATGCCTCAGGGTGTTTGCTTATGAAGTGACAATAATGCCATCCTTTACTTTGGGAGGGTTGCCACAGGTGTCAGAGGGGTGACATTCTCAAAGCAACAAAAGTAGTACTTGATAAAGCAAAGCCTCAATGGGTACATTTGTTAAGTAGAGAAGTGTATGCCCTGACAGAAGAGAATAAAAATTTCCTGCGGAACCCAGGCACAGAAAGATGCAGCATCCCCTCTTTTTACATTGATTCATTGTTTCAATCTCCCACAGTGGCTCAGTAGACAAGTCTATCTCCAGTGGGATCCTGTGAACAGATCCATCCTCACAATCAACGCCATAGCTTCCTATGCTGCTGTCACTACCGACCACTGATCTCTCTGCTGTCTCTCACTTGCTCTAGCTAGAGATTAGAAAATGTCAATCGATGTCTCAGTAGTGGATTAGAAGCCACCCTCAACTGTTGGGTGCTCTACCCAGCCTCTCAAAGCTCGAGGCCTGCCTATTGAGGGCCCTCAACTGAACTTAATTGTCAACTCACTCCTAATCAAACCTCTAACTCAATTAGCACTTATTTGACTGTCTAACTCTTTGGCTTGAAGCACCCTGCTATTTGGGGTGGGAGCTTTTGGTATGAAAGACACCCTTTTCCTGGGAACTCAGCCCGGACAAACCAATTCATTTCACACTTCTTGCCAACTGCCTACAAATGGGAAGCAGATTCGCATCCCAGGTCACCTCTTGGGATGGCAGCCAGCAAGCTGATAGGTCCCACAAGCCCAGCTCTGCATCCACCCTGTCTGTTCATACTAGTAATGGTGTTTGAGCCCCATTTTTACTTCAGATTACCCTCGAAAGACCTTTCTTGCTGTCTGGCTGCTCCTTTGGGAATGGGAGTGTGGGAAAGTAACATTTTTGAACATGACGTTTTTGTCTCTCTCTTAACACCATTTTTATAACTTGAGCGTTAAACATTGTTAAGCAGACAAGTACAGCCTTTGGTTATGTGCTAACATTTTATGACTGGCGAATTCAGTGGCCTTCTCCTTAGGCTTTGATCTTAATTATTTTAAATATCATAGGGTCTGATTCACAAGGCAGTAACTGCAGGTCATTACTCTCAGCACGATTAGTCTAGGTTAGAAATGAGCTCTGAGGCCCCCGGCACTATGGTCTAACACATTCTGAAACGGAACACCTGCACAATCATTCGGCTCAATCCGTCTCTAATTTAATGGGCTCTGACTTCACATATTTGTTTCGCTCTGGAAGAGGTAAATGTGTACGCAGGGTTTTCACTTTGCCATGTTGTACAATTTTGAACGTGCTCAACTAGTGTGGCTTATCATCTTAATTTGTTGTCAGAAACATAGGTAAGTTGCAAACTCAGGACATACATTAAAAGGAGTAGAACAGAAAGTCGCGGCAGCCCGGCTACGTATCAATCTGTGAAGGTGCAAACAGCAACAGCACAATGCAGTCCTGACATAGCTAAGAGACTGTGTAGACAGTCAGTGACGGTGAGATCTTGAGTCTCTGCTTGAGGGGACCAGGTCTCTACAGGGCCATATGCTATTTATTTTTGCCTTCATTTTTCATCGTCTATGAGCACAGAGATACAGATTCTTGGATCTTCAGGTAGTTTGTGGGAAGTGATGTTTGAGACCCATTCATTCACTTGCCTGGATGTCATAAGAAATTCCGCTCCCACTATTAATATTTCAAGGCAAAATTCTTAGATCAAATTTAAGCAGGGCTAACAATAGTGAACATTCTAACAATGAAGAGACTCCCAACCCCAATGGAAAGGTCATTCCTTTCCAAAGCCACCATACCACCTGTGTGCCAAGACCCTCTTCCTTTTGCCCAGATCAGTGCAAGAGATGGCTAAGTAGCCTCCCTGGTCCTCCTACCTACATAACTTCCTCCCATACTGTGTCCCACTCAGCCATAGAATTCCTTCCAGTTCTGTCCAATCACTGTTGCAGGCCACGTGGCAAGGAGAATAGCTATGAACATAGCTCAACATAAAATTGTACATTTACTTAAAACATACGTTGTAAGGTTTTAAAATTATTTTTTAGTATTTATTATTGTTATCATCATTATCATTAATAGTAAGTGCATGAATCTCAACCATTAACTTTGTGCTTGGCAACACTGTGTCATAATGTCAAATTTGGGTAATATACAAGTTTGACCCCTCCTTCTCTTGTCGCCTCTACTTCCTGCCAAGTGCTGTGGGACAATGGTCTTGTACTTTGTAAAGATTTGTCTCTTGTATTGTTTTTAATACAACACTGATTGGCCAGTAGCCAGGCAAGAAGTATAGGTGGGGTGACCAGGCAGCAAGTAGACGCTGGGCGATGAGAACAGGAGAATTCTGGGAAGAGAAAAGGTCAGTCTGCAGCCATCACCCAGATGCAGAGGAAGCAAGATAGGAATGCCTTGCTGATAAGTGTACCAAGCCACGTGGCTAACACAGACAAGAATTATGGGCTAATATAAGTTATAAGAATTAATAAGAAACCTGAGCTACTAGGCCAATCAGTGTTTTATTAAAAATAATACAAGTGACAAGATAAAAGACCATTGTCCCACAGCAAAAGTCTTTCCTCAACTTCTCTAAGCCTCTTTCTGTGAAATTGTTACTGGTGGTAGATTTAAGGAAATATTTGTAGAAGCTTTCATTAATATTAGAATGAATGCATTATTTTGATCACTCTTGAATTAGATATGTGGATCCTCCAAATATAGATGACTACAGCAAGGATAAAACCAAGACTTCACTGTTTCCTGGCCCTTCTTAAACATCCTTTTATTTTGTACTTAATTACTCACTGTTACTCTGAGTTCCTTATCATTCTGTTGAGGGACTTTTACAAACTTTTCTATCAAATGGGCAGAAGTGTGAAGACTCCTCCCTTCATCTTAAAGAAAAACAGAAGTTAATTCACCAGAGTTCCAGGGCCTTTGCCAACTGCCGCTCCTCCAGGAAAGGAAACCTGATTCTTTCTGTTATAAGCAAATGGTTGACCTCCTGACACCCACTTACCACTTTTACTTTCTCATTTGAGGCTCTGGGAGATGAGTTTCCTCTCTTCTCTAGCAGTTACATCATGAAATTCTCAGCATACCCGATTTCTCAGGCCACCCAGCAAGATGCCCAGATGGAGTCAAGCCTTGCACACTTCAGGTGGCTTCCCATGCTGTGTATGTTTGTAAATATTTATAAATCATTCTTGGCTGCAAGAGTTCTTGCCTCAGGGCACCATATTCCAGGATAAAGAGTGTTCACTAAGATCATATTTTCAAGACAAGGATCATTCAAGTGCTTGGTTTTAGACCTTATGATCTGGATTCACTGGAACATGGCTCCTCAGAGGGTTCTTACAAGATAGGGTAGACAGACCGGCATACCTTTTAAGTGACCTTGCCCAATGCCTATCTTATTCTACTGGTATTATTATTTCCTAGACTCCTCTCAAAGTAGGTACACATCCAAGACTTTATCTTAGCCTTTGCTTTTTGCAAGAGATCACATTTTAAAAATTCTGCCATAGGCCAGGATCCCGCAGCATTGCCATTTTTATACAAACCCCCAGAAGTATGTCAGGTTCTCCAGTTTCCAGGGAAAACTCCTGAATCACACAATGGACCAAATCCTGTAAATTCACTTCCCCCAGATAATTCCAGCAACCATCAGGTTATCACTAAACTCAGTGTGGGAAGCCATGTGCATTGTCTGCTCTCCCAATACACACTGACTCTGCACAGCATCCCAGAGGCCTATCAATAAAACTTTCATACCCCACTGTTAAGAAAAGTATCAACTGAGAATGTGGAGGCTATTTTTGTCTGCTTTCTCTTAGGTATTCTCACCCGTTTTACAACATAATGCTGTGTTTTCATCACTTAGGGAATACATATTTTTAAGTGTATTCAGAGTGAGAAACTGCTTTTGCTTAATTGATATAAAAAGCAGTTGTAGTCTCAGGGATGGCAGGTAAGATGTTCATGTTGGGATAATTTGAGGAGAATTTAATGAACAAACTATTTACAGACAAAAGAGCAGCATAATTTGTGATAGACCAATTGAGGGTCTGTTACTAATGCTAAATCTGATGGATCAAAAGAAAGGAAAATCTGTTCAGCCCTATGATAGAAATGGTTGGATGGAAATGTGGTGTGGGACAATGGTTGTACCCTGTCACTTGTATTTTAAATAAATGCTGATTGGCCATTAGCCAGGCGGGAAGTATAAGAGGGGCAACGAGAATTCTGGGAAGAGGAAAGTTTCAGTTTTCAGTTTCACCCAGACAGAGAGGAAGCCAGACACAGAGCAAGCAAGATGTGACTGCCTCGCCAAAAAAGGTACCAAGCCACGTGGCTAACACAGACAAGAATTATGGGCTAAAATAAGTTATAAGTTAATAAGAAGCCTGAGCTAATAGGCCAATCAGTTTATAATTAATGTAGGCCTCTGTGTGTTTATTTGGGACTAAATGGATATGGGACCTGGTGGGATGGAAACCTCTGTCAACAGAAATGGTGATCTGATGGGAGTTTAAAGTATGTGTCAGACAGAGCCTACAGTTTGCAAACAATAAAGTCTTTAAGTGATATACCCCACCAGGTCCACAGTGAAAGCCTCTGCTTATTTAGGGACCTCAATGGCAAAAGTTCTACCTTTAAGAAGCATCTGTCTGGCTCTACAGGACCTGTGCACTCACGTACATCCCATCAGATACGCTGTATTGGCATTTGGGCATGGCCTCACCAGATGGACTAATGGAGGCCTGAAAGAACTGGGTCCCAATTGGATTAGTTTAGAGCATGAATAACATATGGCTTGCATCAAGAGGAGGGAATCAAGGAAGTAGACTAAATGGGATGCTGACTCCTTTGTAGGGAAAGCTGTGCTTCAGCTAATGATTAAAGTTGGAAGAGCTTGTTCATCTTTCGAAATGTGGAAAGTTACAGGGTGAATGTGCCAGGGGAAGGAAATCCAAGGGCAAGGTGTCTAGACAATATTAAAGTGTGGCTGGGCAGCACCATCCCTTGATGGCTGATGACACAAATGACTATCTGCAAAGTTCACTGCTCAAAATGGTTGCCATAGCTACTCCTGGGGTGGAACAGTAGTTTTATAGCAATAGTTTCTTTGCAACATTGAAGTATTTAAAGGAAATCTCTTGGATTTTGTTCCTAATTCTTCACCACTGACCTACCTGTGCTGAAAGTTCTGGGTTTACCATGTGAGCCTGGGACCAGTATTCTCCAGGTTTTGACCTCCTTTTCTTTTCAGTCTTTGGTCAACAAGATTCTGAGAAACTACAAAATTTAGGACTTAGTTTATGATGTTCAGTGTTGATTTCCACTAGTAGAATTTGGGGTGTGGTCAGTTGTCAGATGGCTTGTTGCTTAATTTTGGTGGCAATTTTGTGTTTAGTTCCAACCAGGCTCTTTAGAGGTTCATAATCAATGACTCATTTGCTATTGTAATCAATGTAGTTTTGCCTTTTTCTTCTGCCTTTTCCTCAAGACTTTCCTGAGCTCTTGTACAACTTCCAGTCATTGTAACATATTCTAAAACATTTAATACTCTTCTTGTTTCACAAAACCATGTACAATTATTTGGCCAAGTGAATTAACTATTAGAAACTCAGAATTCTAAGAAATATTTTAAAAATTCTGCTCAATCTTAAATGGAAAATGCAAGTGTAATATTTGATCATATTATGAAGTTTCACTTTAAACAATGCAGTAGATAAAGGTTGACGAATGCACACCATTCTTAGGAAACGTCATTACCTATCAACTAAAGGCGTTGGTATTTGTAAATTGTCAGGCTGGATTTACCAAGCCACCCTTGTGCTGAGACATTCATCTGTTTTCATCTTCAGAAGGAAATCATTCCTATTGCATTTTAAGGGTACACACGCATTCAGGGTATGTGTGAGAAGTAACTGCAGGTATATAACAACTCTGCGTGCCTGGTGTTTCTCAGAGTTTGATCATCACAGGAGTGGAATCTGTGGGCTTCTCGACACTGGGGAGAGAAACCATACATCAACAAATGTGAGAATTTCTTGTAAAGAGCACATTGTAAGGCTGGAAACTCCTTCCAAACGCCAAGGTTAAGTTCTCTCTCTCTCACTTGGTGTGTGTGGGGTGTTTTGTACATGGGTATTCACATCCTTGTGTGTACACAGCCAAGGTGAGCTTAAATATGGAGGTTCGAGGTTGACATCAGGTGTCCTGTGCAATGGTTCTCCACATTAATTTTCGAGACACAATCTCACTGAACCTTGACCTCACAGATTTGGTTAGACTGGCTGGCCAGTGAACTCTAGGAACCTGCTTCAGTCTGCTTTCCTAGTGCTAGGGTTACAGATACATATCCCCTGGATGACTTTTCATGTGAGTGCTGGGAATCCAAAGATAGGCTCTCAAGCATGTGAGGCACTCACTCTACCAACGTGAGCTGCTTACAGTATAATTTGGGAATGAAACTTTAAAAGCAGGGAAACAAGGGCGAGTGTGGTGCTGATGTTGCTCTAGCGCCAGGAAACACAGGGTTCCTCTGAAAGCAGTATCATAAGTATCCACGAATTGTTCACAACAGAGAAACAGAGGGAATAACACAAAGGACACTTCTTTCTACACTGGAGTTACCAACTTTATTTTTATTTACTTATTTTTTTTTGATGAACCTCATTTTAAATTTTTCCCTGGAAAAAATTTTTATAAACCTCTCCAGAGACTTCATCACAGATATGAAGAATCTGATGAATGGAGCAACAAAACAAGAAAAGGGTGAATACAATGTAGAAAAATAATAATTTTAATAAAGCATCTTTCTAGAGCATGCCATATTGTTGTTACAAGATACAGAGTTTCATATACTTGAAATGCAAATTGCTTCATAATTAATTTAATGTATCTATGAAGGGGGTGTACTTAGAGAATGTAAGGACCATACTTAGAGTTGTTTACCTTTGGTACTTAACATCAAAACTTTTATTACTCTGCCGGTTCATGGGAAAATGAGCTATGACTTTTAGGTCTGCAAGTTAGTAGATGGCTCTCCTGTGTGGCCTCTGCATCAGTTCTGCCCCCAGGTCCCTGCCTTAAGTTCCTATATTCACTCCTTCCATGTTGAATTACAAGCTGTATGATGAAATAAAACCTTTCCTCCCCAAGTTGCTTTCTGCCATGATGTTTTCTCAAAGCAAGAGAAAAGTAAGTAAGAAAATGTCCATATCTCCAGTTAACTGACTTTAGATTGGGGTAGGGGATTTGTAGTATAGCTACAGTTCGAGGTTTAAAGCCATGTGTAACCAAGAGTGTTTTTCGAAGGATAGAGCCTTAGAAACTGATGCTTCTACTGTTAACACTTTACGATGTGGTCTTCAGCTAGGAACCTTTGTACTATGTTTCAAGGAAATCTCTGCTGAAGTTTGTGCCTCAGTGGTGATTCTGTTATGGTTATTAAATGTTTACGGTAATGATAAGAAGTTCTGGGATTATTCTTTGAAAAGATAGTCCCATATTTTTTTTTCAAATAGTGGTCTAACTTAAGGAAATGCTCAACATCCTTAGCCATCAGAGAAATGCAAATCAAAACAACTCTGAAATTCCATTTTACACCTGACAGAATGGCCAAGATCAAAAACACTGATGATAACTTATGCTGGAGAGGTTGTGGGGTAAAGGGAACACTTCTGCATTGCTGGTGGGAATGCAAGCTGGTACAGTCCCTTTGGATATCAGTATGACAGTTTCTTAGAAAATTAGGAAACAACCTTCCTCAAGATCCAGCAATACCACTTTTGGCTATATACCCAAAGAATGCTCAATCATACCACAAGGACATGTGCTCAACTATGTTCATAGCAGCTTTGTTTGTCATAGCCAGGACCTGGAAACAACCTAAATACCCCTCGATCAAAGAATGGGTAAGGACCATGTGGTACATTTACACAATGGAGTACTACACAGCAGAAAAAAATTGACATCTTGAAATTTGCAGGCAAATGGATGTATCTAGAAAATATCATATTGAGTGAGGTAACCCAGACCCAGAAGGGCAAATATCATATGTTCTCACCTATAAGTGTGTTTTAAACATAAAGCAAAGAAAACCAGCCTACAAATCACAACCCCAGAGAAACTAACAACAACAATGAGGACACTAAGATATACATGGATCTAATCTACATGGGAAGTAGAAAATGACAAGATCTCCTGAGTAAATTGGGAGTGTGGGGACCACGGGAGAGGGTAGAAAGGGAGGGGAGAGAAAGGGAGGGGAGCAGAGAAAAATGTAGAGCTCAATAAAAGCAATAAAAAAGAAAATAAAAATAAAAAATAATGGTCTATTATGCATTATCCTTAAGTACTGAGTGCCAACTATACTTGTGTAACCTTATATAAATGAAATTAATGACTTCCTAAAAAATGAAAACCCAGTTATACTACACACTTGCCGGTTCTTGTTTTCTTCATTGGAACACGTGCAAAGTGACGGCTCATCAGAACTGCACCTTTGTCCCTCCGCTGGTGAGTAATTTGATGATGGTCCCACATATTTACTCTCTCAAGTGCCTTCTCACAAGACTACGGTCTCTTGTCTTTTGAAATCTGTATCCTGGGCATGTCTGTGGGAGTCAAACACATCTAAACTCTATTCTCTGCAGTGATTGTGTTCCATTAGAAGACCAAAGAGTTTTTGCAGATGTAATTATGGGGAGAGATTAAAATGGATATATTCCTGGGTTATCTGGGTGAACTCAATCTAATCTCATGAGATCTTAAAAGCAGAATATTCCTTAGTTGGAAGCAGAAAAGCTGCAGCAGGAGGAAAAGATAGAGAGATTTTTGTATTAGAACACATGACTGGAGACTAAGCATACATTGCTTATGTGTTGTCAAGAATTGAAGCGGCAACATGGCAAATAATACAGGAGCTTTGAGGGCTTGTTGTCATGAGACACGATGCCTGGTGAGAGATGAACAAGTGTCTACTCAACCCTGTTGGGGAAGAAAAACCACACCAAAGTAAATATCTATGAAAATTCAACTTGCTGAACCAGTGAATTTTATTGGGATTACTAAAGTATGGGTGAAGGGTTTCTCAGAGGAACAGAAATGACTCAGAGACAGCTGTATCACCCAATGCCCATCTAAGTATGGGTGATAGTTCAGGAAAGCTGGACTCCTGGAGCTTCTTGTATAACCTTCAGGCAACTCAACAGGTTGCAGAGTGTTCTTTTCAGGTAGCTCAGTTGGTCTGAAGTTCTTCCAGGCAGTTTGCCTGGTCTCTGCTCCTTCCATCCATCTGATGTGGTCTTAGAGTCTTTAAGGTGGCTCATCTTGTCTTGAGAGTTTCTGCTAGCAGTCTTTACTGCATAAAGGCCCAATAAATTCATCAGTTTCAGGACCTTCCTGAGCCTGTGATGATTCTACTTCTTGAACTTAATGAGCTTCCCTGTAGATGGAGGGAATCTACTAGAATATCTTGTGCTCGAATGAGCCTCCGTGTATTGGAGGAAGTCACTACACAGAATTTATGGCTGATGCTAGCAAGGAAATGAGGGCCTCAGCCTTGCATCCTTCAAGAACTGAATCCTGGGAACAGTTTGAATGACCATGGACGTAGATTCTTCATAGGCTCCTCCAGCCTGAAGCACACAATGGCTGACATCTTTACTTTGGCCTTGAGAGAGCAAGAACAAAGGGGTCGTTCTGGTTCACCTGGCCTTTCAAAGCACAGAAGTGCATGCCAATAAACCTATGTTGCTTTTATTCACCAACTGCATCAGTTATATTTTTGGTAACTCAAATGGCAAAAACAACTTCAGGGGAAGAAAAATTCATTTGGGTCATGATTTTAGAAGGTTCAGACCAAAGTTGCTTGGTCCCATGTGATTGGGCAGAACATCAGAGTGATGGGAGAACATGGATAGAAGTTGTTCAGTTATGCTGGACAGCAAACAGAAAGAGCTGAGCAGGAAGCAAACAGGGATAATATACTCCCGGGCTTCTCCAGTTAGGTGCCATTTTGTAAAAGTTTTATAACCAATCCAAACAGTTCCACCTGCTGAAGAGGATGGCTTTCAAACACGAGCCTTCCGGAGATCTCAGATACAAACCATAACACTAATTGTGGCCATGAGTTACACCAGTAATGTAAGTCCCATCCAAGTCCTTTGTCAAATAAAAACATTGTGAACATTTTCTCTCAGTTTTTGGTGTAGTTCTGAGTTTTTCATAGTGCCTTTTGATGAGTGGCAGTTTTGAGTTCCTGTGAGTCTAGTCTGCTGTTTGCTCTCATTCTATGCTTGTCTTGTGAGTGGATGCTAGGAGGACTGGTAATTGATCAAAGTGGCTTAGTTGGTTATGCAGTTCCCAGACTTGCTCAAGATCAAAGTTGTGTCAGATCATCGATGAACCTGGCATCCTAAACATCATTCCAGCACTGGTGGACCAAATTATTTGCACAAAGAACCAGTAATTCCTAGATTATATAATCCATTTTGGTATGATTTTCTGAGAATCTTCATCCAGTATCACTTTTAATGGGTTATTTAAGTTCTGACAGAAAGTAAGCTACACCTCATGCAGATTCGTTTCTGAGACTTGAAATGTGGCAGTCACTCTCTTTGGAGTATTATAGATCTTTAATCTTTTAAGTTAAACTTTAAAAAATATTTATTTAATTTTACATTTGTGGGTATTTTGACTGCGTGTATGGATGGGTGCCACATGTGTGCCTGGCACCTGGAAAGGGCATCAGATCCCCCAGAACTGGAGTAACAAGCCACTGTGAACTGCCATGGGGGTGCTGTGAATTGTAAAAACAGCAAATGCTAGGCCATCTCCCCATCCCACCTTGACCCTTTAAAATACCCCCAGAGATGAATATGATCAGTACCGCATTTTCAACAAAAACATATATAACCATTTGGAAAATCTTTTGTTTGGGGTTTTGCCTTTTCCAGTACTGGTCCCATATTGGAATTTTAGTCTGTGTTCATGGGATTATCCTCAGAAGAGCTTTAACTAATTCACCCACTTACCACAGTATGACTTCAACAATTTGGTGTTCTAAGATCTTCCAGCATTAATATTTAAGTGTAAAATATTTAGGAAAAAAATTGAGGAGAATTTTGTCTAGTTTTAAAGTGTGTCCTTATTAAACATAAAGAAAATAGTAAGTAGGTAGCAGAGAAGACAATACATATCTTAACACAGTGTTCAAAACCAGTACCGTAAATGTGGGACAGACAAGCACAGCAATACACCACAGTGGTGACAGCGACAAAAATACAATTATATGTGATACTCTGACTGAGAATGTCAACCCTAAGTCTAAACATGAGGGGATAATAGAGAAGCCAGAAATAAAAAAGAACCGAGAAAGAGAGGAAGAAGGAGGGAGGGAGAAAGGGAGAGAGAGTGAGAGACAGAGACAGAGACAGAAAATACCAAAAAAAAAAAAAAACCCCAATCAGAATCCTGAAAGAAAGGCTGGGACCCGACTGAGCATAAGGCAGGCTGGAGAACCTGGGCATCATGTGCTGGTTTGTACAAGGCTTGCATACACTTCACACATGTCTTTCCAACTGTATACTTATCAGTATGGATACAACTCCACTCACCAGTACACAGCTGGAGGCCTGGCAGTGGGGCACAGTGTGCCACCCCAGGCCAGGTCCTAGGCTTGAACAAGCACCATGCTCCACTGTGTCTGACGACTGAAGTGGGATATAGATTGTAGCAGCAGCAGAAGGATTATTGGATCTATGTTAAATTACTGAAGTTGTAAATTAATTCCGCAAACCAAGTACTTTTGTTTTTAAGAAATACATATGAAGCATTTGGGAGAAATGGGCCCTGATACACATACAGTCATGTGCTAGGGTAAAATGCCTGTGTCCATCAGAGAGCAAATGACAGAGCCCGTTGAGAAGATGTACACAGTGTGGACCTGGGGCCAGATTATAGGAGTATTCTGTTTCCTTCTCTCTCTTTTACCCCTCTTACAATTTTTCATGAACTTAAAATAACAGTTTCAAAACACCCTAAAAAAGAAAAGAAAAGGTTTACTTTAGGCAATCCATTTTAAAATCAGAAAATCCGCATATGCATTTTATTTAATGATGTATCTTTTCCAAGACCGAAAACATACTTTGCCTGAGCCACATGTGGAATACAAAAGGAATTTCGCCATCTGGAATGTTTATCTTCCTTTGGGAATTACATATTTCGAAGGGTTTGGAATTCATGAGCTATACGCTCTGATGGTTATGTTTTTTGTCTGTCTATGCCACCTGGATCAAAGAGGGCTGGGGATCCCACCTGCATTGGGTAAGCATTGCTACATGAAACTCAATCCACTGTAATTCACTCTTGAAACACGTGGATAATTACTGTTTATGCTCAAGGACCAAACTTACCACTTCCATTGGGTTTGAAGGCGATGTTAATGAGGTTCCTTTGTGGTCCTGCCACTCAGCAGAAGACAGCTCTTTCAAGCCCAGGGCTGGTTTCACCCTCTCTCATTGAGCTGCCTTTGAGTAAGGGTGCACAAGGAATTTGCCTTTTGGATTTTTTTTTCCGGCAAAAGTATTGCGTAAAATTTTTTGAAAAAAAAAAAAAAACCCAACAAACCCCAACTGCATAGAAAGGTACAATGTGATAAACAGCAATTATGTCAACACCTTGAACCCTAATCCACAACTACTGTGTACCATTTATTTACTTCTGTGGGAAGAGAGCCTGCTTGTATGCCCATAACATGTCCTTAAAAATACAGACAATTCCTTCCTTTAGGTACTAGGTTAAATTCTGTTGGCATAATAACAGTCCTTATTTCTCCACCCCCATCCCGATTATATGTGGGACGTCTTTCTATTAGCATGAAATCGCTGTCTTGGAAGTTTCTACATGGTATCTCAGGATGGTGATGAACCTCATCCTTTGGGCCAGTGGGGCATCATCTGTTCATTCTGTTCTGTGCATCTGGATGTGCAGTGCACATGCAGTTGCTGAGTTCTTCTATGCAATGATGAAGTCAATATGTTTATGCATAGATCTTTGGACACCTTGTGACTTTATGTACACCATATAGTCTTAGGAAAACATAGGTTGACGATAGCATACATTTTAAATTTATCTTTTATCATTTTAGCCTTCAAAAATGTTGTACCCTTTGCAAGGACCTCAGTAATGCAGACTAACACCATCTCAAATACTGTAGGAACTTGGCAATTTTGATTTATGCCAATCTTTTAGGTTAAGAGTCTTACTTTTACTTATTTTATTATTTGAGAAACATTTTAAAAATGGGTGGTATTGAGCATTTTGTAAGTTTTTTTTTTAAAGATTTTTTGTTTATTTTTTCTGCATAATTTGTCTTTTGTATCTTTTTTCTGGTTTCTTTAGACAGGGTTTCTCTGTGTAGCCCTGCTCTGTAGACCAGGCTGGCCTCGAATTGGGAGATCCGCCTGCCTCTGCCTCCTGAGTGCTGGGATTAAAGGCGTGAGCTACACCCCCAGCTTGTCTTTTGTATCTTTTAATGTTTAGTAGTGTAGGTATTCATCCCGGTTTGTGGGTCCACTTGTCTGGAATTTACTAACCGTTGTATAGTTTTGAAGAACTCAGTGAGAACGGGTGCACAAGGACGTTTCCATGACAAAAGCAGTTTGGAGAGTACATCCCAGCCTGTACACAGGAATTGGTCTCTGATTTGGGATTTTCATTCCATTTCTCTCCCCTTGTTACTAGAATTAACAATTATCCCTTTACTGATCCTGCTGCCTCCCCATAACCGAGAACGCCTTTCACTCTGCAGCTACTCCGCATTCATTGTTATTTATTTATTTATTTATTTATTTTTAATAATCCTGGTTTTTGTTGCTGACTTCAAAAGGAGCGCACACAAACGTCCCCATTTCTTTGGGAAAGGTCCAGCTACAAATACTGCACCGTAGTCCTGGTCTGCAGTAATCAAGGTTGCCTCAAAATCAGGTGGTCTGCTCCCCCCCCCCCCCCCCCCGCCCAGCTCTTTCCTGATTGTTCTCACAGAAGCCTCGCGTGGAGGTAGTTTTCTGCAAAGCAGCGCTGTAGGAGAGGAAGGCAGCTCTCGTCCCCCGTCAATGAGCAATTTGTATCCTGCAGCAAAGCCGTGTTTTCCCGAAAGTTGGCTTTCCCCTCAGCACTGCAGACACAGACAGGAGAAATGGCTCTCTCTGGAAGCTGACATAAAAGTGACCTGGAATTACAGGTTAGGGCAGAGGGTAGATGCCTTTCTTAATTTAGGCCTCCATCTGAAGGGGTGGCCAAGGTACTTGTGCCCTGTAAACCAAAGAACCTCCAGGTAACAAGATCTTAGGAGCAAAGAAATACGTGAAGGCAATGGCGTAGGCGGCCCGGAGTGTTGTTTTTGTGAGTTTTCTGTTTGTTTGCAGGCCTGTTTTTTCGCAGGACTTCTTTGGCTCTAGGCAGGCCAGCTTTCATTTAAGGAAAGGTTTGTGGGCGTCCTGTGGCCTCTGCTCCACATGCCTCTGCACTATGTCTATGACTTGCAAAAACAACCTTGTGGGATACTTATTCAGTCTTTGGTTTCTTTTTCATATCAAATACTGCCAACTTGGCCCTAAATGTGTGCCAGATGCACGATGGTTTTATGAAGTGATACCGTTAGGAAGTCTGGGCTGAGTAGGGCTGGATGTGAGTTGGCTTCGGCTATTGGAGCGGTTCCTGTCGCTGATGGTTACAGCGCAAGCTGGGGAGCACAGCAGCTGGCGGGTGTGCCGGGCACCTTGGCAGGTAGTACTTGGCAGGGGACTGCCATCAGAGCTCCAGTGAGTAGCGCAGGTCCTCTGGTTTGTTCTTTCCCCTCCAATGGCCAAGTTTTTAATAATTATGAGTACTCCATCACTTGGTTGCCTGGAGAAGCAACGTGAATGCCTTGCCATCCTGCAGTCCACGCTGCCTCCATGCTCTGTGGTGACGATCTTCACACACAGGGCTGGGGCTTTCGTCTTTTCAGTTAGGGTTGTACCATTCCTGGTGAACCCAGAATGTTGCCTCGTTTGGAATCGGAATTGAAGACCGGATGTGCTATCCAGTAAGAATAAGAACAATGGGAGGAAGGGGAAAGGAGAACAAAGGAGAGAAAGGGGAGGAAGAGGAAGAAAAGAAAGCTATATTTGAACTGAAATGTATTCTTTTGGAGACAGAAATATGTGCACAGTTTTTCAGTTCTAGAAACGTTTTATTAGAGACATAGTTCAAGCTCTTATGTATATTTTGTTGATATGTGCATTTCCCCCTTTTTATGCTGCCTGCAATTAGTCGAAACAAATTCCATGCTTTGTTTATGATTGTGACCCAAACCTAGTTTCTCTCATGACTAATTGCAATGAAAGGTTTACAAGCAAGCAATGTTTTTTCAGAAGTACACATAGAAAGGAAATCCATATTTTGAATGGGTGAAATTCTGAATCTTGAAGAAGCGAGGATAACCTGTCTGCAGGTGCTTCAGGTCACATGGTCAGAGTTGTACATTTTAACTCAAAACTTTTGTTCATTTTTTAACTTCTCATTTTGCAAGAAAAAGATTGACCAGAATATTTTCTAATACTTAGAATAGTAATTACAAAGAATGAAAACCATAGAATAGTTGGTAATGTGTCTTAGACCTTGTTTCCATAATAAAGTATTTAAATATGAAGAGCAATGAAAAGGAGTTTTATATTGAATCAAAATGATGGACCAAAGACCAAGCCCAATTTGTCTGCAGGACAGACACTGACTCCCATCTTCTGTAATGGGGTCAAAGCCTCATGCTAACAGCGCTAACAGCCTATCTGCTCCTACTCAAAAGGAGGCTCTCAAGAGAGTTCCAATCTTTACTGCCAGAATTGTGTTTAGTAAGGGCTGTGAAGAGCCCTTGTTTGTAACCATCCAGCAGAGTTACAAACGCTAACCTGTCCTCTTTCTTTCCCTCTCCACATTTGTGAACACCTACGGAGGAGCCATCCAGTACAACACTCAGGGATGGGGAGGGTGTGTGTCTGCTAATAGGATAGCAACGTAGCTGTGGCTAATGAGACCGAAGAACTGTGTTTTGCATTTCGTTTTATTTTAACTGACTTTAAATAGGAACATGCCACTTCTGGCTGCTGTCTTGGATGGCTGCTCTAGACTGGAGCTTAAGCAGTCTTCCCAGTGAGAATTGACTTAAGGATAAATGTCACCAACCAGAATTTCCTAAGTAATAGGAAATAAAATCAAGCAGATGCTTATTAGATTTTTTTTTTAAATTTAAAGTAGGCAAGATTGTTAAGATCCCAAGCCTCCCTAACAGCTCAGGGAAAATCACTGGGTATGTAAAGTTGGAGTTCTATAACCACTTTCTAAAATGATCAAAATTTGTACAATTCCATAAACAGATCTGGCTAGACGTTTGGATTTTCTTTTCATAAATACATTGAGGTTTATACTAGGACTTTTGCTTAGGGTCACATATAAATATGAAAATCTCAAGTATTTATTCTGAGATTTTAGGTAGCAAGGGTGACAGAGGCAAGTTATTTGGTTTGTTTGTGGGGGTGGGGATGGTATTTTGTTTTCTTTCTACAGTGTTAAGATAGAACACAGGATCTTGTGTAGACTAGATAAACATTCTATTACAGAAAAATAGTTGCCAGTCTTTAGTTTTTGTTTTGTTTTTAACAAGGTTTCTCTGTGTAGCCCTGGCTGCCCTAGAAATCATTCTGTTTACTAGGCTGACCTTGAACTCAGAGATGTGCCTGTCTCTGCCTTCCAAGTGCTGGGATTAAAGGTGTGCTCCACCACACCCAGCCAATCTTTAGGGTTTTGACACAGGATCTTGATATGTAACCCAGGATTTTATGGTCCTTCTACCTTAGCCTTCTGAAGGTCAGGATTCCAGGCACACATCAGGTGGCATTTTTATTTATAAGATTTAGCTTTTTGCTCCTTTCAAATTATAAAGGAGTAGGGAGAATGTATGAGTATCAGAAAAATATCTTGTGATTGGCTTTTGTTTCTATGTGATCCAAAGTGACTGATGTCATTTCAAACTTTCCATTGTCCAAATCAAGATTTTAATTTCCACATGAGTAGTAGCTTTTATTTTAAGTATTTCATACATATATTTATTTGCTTACCTACACACACAGTCACATGCACAGTGCCACAATGCTCAAGTGGAGGTCAGAGAACAACTTTCAGGAGCCGATTCTCTCTGTACTTCACGCAAGTTCTGAGGGTTCAACTTGGATCATTGGCTTCGATGGCAAGTGCCCTTACCTGTGGAAACATCTCACTCGCCCCAAACGAGTGGTTTTAAAGAAGTAAAGTAACACCCTCAGAGGGCTTCTAAGCAGAAAGTTTGTAAGCCTGATTTGCATTTCAGACAAATCACACAGGGAATTTAGTGGGTAACAAATCTGTGAAGTGGGACCCTTGGTCGGAGCAGCTGAGACTTCATAAGGACCCGAGTAGAAAAGAGTGAAGCTGGGGTTGCAATGATAGAGCGGTAAGAAGGGGCTAGGAGCTGTTTGCTAACCCAAAGCAACAGGACTTAGGGTTAGGTTAGGACTTAGAATCTGGAATGCTCCCCCCGGGGCTCAGGTTTTGAGCAATTTGTTTCCAGGTGGTAGGGCTATTTGGGGAAGTTCTGAAAACTAAGAAGTAGAACTTAGCTGGTAGAAACAGGACCCTGGGGCTCGGCCTTAGAAGGTTGTACCGCTCCCAACTTTCTGCCTCTTTCCTGGTCTGCTGTGATCTGCACAGCCTTGGCTATATGTTCCCGCTACCCTGAACTAAACTCTTCTACTATGATGGACTGAACCCTTCTGTGACTGTGAACTCAGATCTATTTTTCTTCCCTTACATCCTTTCTGTAAGGTATTGTGGTCACCACAATGCAAAAAATAAAAAAATAAAAATAAATAAATAACATAGAGAGAGAAATGAGGGAGGATGCAAAATAAGAGTTAGGAATTTTCTGATGGGTGATTGGGCAAATATTAGTGCCATTTCTACAAGTATGAACCAAGGGGAAGTAGATAAGTCAGATGGAGGTAAAGATAATAGGCCTCAAGAGTACTTAGCGTGTATCCATGGGAATCTGTGTAAAAGGCATTGAGACATAAGCCAGGGTTAGAGATAATGTTCAGTTGAGAGAAATTTGAGCCTGACCATGTAGCAAATCATCCATGGATGCCAGTGGGGAGCAAAGATCCCATCAGTATGCAAGTGAAGTAAATAAAATGGATACAGAAAATGAAGGAGAGGAAAAGAAGAGGGTGAGGACCGGGCAGTGGTGGTGCACGCCTTTAATACAGGTGGCTGTTTGTGAGTTCAAGGCCCGCTTGGTACACAGAGTGAGTTCCAGGATAGGTTCCAAAGCTATAGAGAAACCCTGCCTGGAAAAAACAAAACCAAACTAAAACAAAATAAAACAAAAAGCAAGAAGAGGGTGAATATGAGCCAGGATACATGGAAAGGAGAGATGTTTCTAGAAGGTCACCAGACATAAATACAGAGACAGTAGGGAGTGAAATTGTCTTGTATTACACTTCATATGACAAATCCCTTGTCTTCTGTGAACGGCTTTCCTTATTTTCATTTCCTATGCATGTTATTCCCCCTATATGTTCTCTTATACATCTTTCAAAGGGTCAAATTAGAAGCTTCGCATCCTACAGATGAAGGTTCCTGCCTCAGTACCGCACTAGCCAAGCCTCATGACAGCTGCTTCTCCACGTGATATTATTGCTGGTATTTCAGTCACTGTCGTTATCCACGTAGCACTTATATACCTGCTTATATCTCGCATTGCTACAAGCTCTTTGGAGGTATTTTGGTTGGCTGGTTGGCACTAAGGATCCCATTTTCTCATGTCTGTCTATGTGCATCTCTTTGGGTACTGCCTTCTTGCACTTGGTCTTGAGGGCGAGTCTTATTTTGACCAATGGGATAGTAGCTATTTTGATTTTAGCAAGGGCTTGGACCTGCCTTTGTATTTTGTGTCTTCATCTCCTGCTCAGGTTCACAGGAACATGTCTGGGTTTACGTGTCAGAGGCAGAGTGGTTACTTGGCACAGAGCCATATTGTCCTAATCAAAGTCTTCCTGGACTAGGCACATCCATGAGCATTAGGTTCAGGGGTGTGTGTTTTGTTTCAGAGCAATAACTGATTGTCGGATATTGTGTCTTTTACACTTTTTTAGCTCCTGCATATTAATCCCATTTTATATAGTGAGTGCTCCATCTTGAGCAGAAAAAGCACAGGAGGGATGGAATGGAAATCCCTCACATAGACACAGATCCAGAAGCCTAGAACACAGTGTAAGTGTTTTGACTCCCTGGTCTTTGCACAAATATCACAACTATGCTTCAACTTTCCCATTAACTTTTGCCTCTGAGATCCCCCAGGCTGAGACTACAGGGGTGGCTGTTAAGAATTCCAGCATGCGCAGTGTGGTTTGAAATCCGCAGGCAAAGCAGCATGGCTTCCTCCTTGGCTTGCTGCCCCACCAGCGGTGAGCTGAGCAGCCCCGCCAAAGTGGCAGTGGCGGTGTGGGAGCCCAGCTCTACTGCCATAAATTACCCAGGGGCAGGAAGGAGCAGCGAGAGTCAGCGGTTTCAGCTACCTAGTAGTTCATTTTTGTTCTTGTTTTTCAGTTAGCAATCTGTAAAATTTATTACAAAATTAAGCTCTCTGCTCCAGAGTCAATAATATTCCCGGTGCCAGGTGGTGCAATAATTCATAGAACGGGCAGGAGTTGGAGGGAATGAGACCGGTTTAGGAAGCCGGCTTCCCAGCCCTACTTGCTGCAGCCTATTCCCTGCTGCTAAAGGTCAGGTAAGTAGATGGCTAAGGTCACCGCCTCCTAACATCCCAGGAGAGCTAGGATTTCTATTGGGTTTGAAATCTAAAACAAAAACTGTTTCTTTTACAGGATACATCCCTTGTATTTGACCCACCTCTGTTTCCATTTTCACATAAAAATAGAAACATTCAATTTCATTTTTTTTTTCTGGCAAGGCAAGAAAGAGATGTTGTAGATAGCTGGCTGGATATGAGCTTCCTATAGTGCTTTCTAACATGCTGCTACCAGTCTACTTGAGCTAAGAGGACATTTGAGGTCCCTGACACCCAACTTCTTCATTTACATATGCAAATATCAAGTCTTTTAAGGAGTGTCTCTGTCCTGCTAGAGATGCACCAGAGAGTAAGCCCTTGACCTGACTCCCAGGCCATCCCCCAACCACAACACCCCACATTCAGCCACGAAAAGGACTCCAGTTTCTCACTTTGATCTTTTTTCAGCGACACAGAGTATCTTCAAAATGTCTCTCCAGGTTGTCTCCTATTGCGCTGTAGCATCTTAATTATGCTACAGATTATGTAAAAGGACTGTCACGCCTCATTTGTGTTCCAACTGCAAGAGAGGGCATTCCCATCTATTTACTTTCATTTAGTTATCTTTATAAATTGACTTCCTGAAGCATGGCGGAAGAAATGGTGCCTTTGGTTATTGCCCATGGTCTCTTTCTTTACCTGAAAAAAAAAAAAGGACCTTTGCAAATAGGTTGCAGAGTTGTTATTTCTGGGTGCGATTCCATGTCCTTCCTTGGGAATTATATTCTGCAGGTCCTTACTTGACATCACCACTTACTCTTTTAGAAAACGCAGGTGGACTTCCTTTATTTAAACAAAATAATTCTTAATTCATGTTTTGGTGTTAAAGCTTTAGCCACTAGCTTGGGTCTGGCTTTTCAGCTCAGAATAGAAGGGTCTGCTTTGATGTTTTCAGAGTTAAGAAAGAATTTTATACCTTTCTGGGTAGCCCTTGACTGCAGGTGAAGAATGTATCCCTATAGAAAAGGGCCAATCACTGCTAATTGTTCCCCAACTGACTGCTCCCCTGGGAGCTTTGGAGTTCCTAATTGAATTTGCCATTGTCTTCATAAAGTGAAGATTTAGTATGGCTGCAGACTGTGGTTTAGAATTGCCCGGCTGCCCTCTCTATCTGACCACAAGGATCCAGTCAACACTCATAACCCGAAGGGGCCTTTGCAAAAGGCTTTGCCGCGACATTCCTCTCCTATTGCCCTTGTAAATCATGGCTGCTCAGGGGAGGTGATTCTCTGACATCTGGGAGGGAATGTCAGTCCCACCTCCCCAAAGCTGATGTTTTTTTTTTTTTTTTTTTTTTTTTAATCCCAGCTGTTGTGGGGGGGAGGTATGCAGAGGGGTCTTGAAACCAGGTTTTATAAAGCTTAGTAACCTGACCCGAGGCAAGGGGGAGGGGCTCGGCTTCAGGCTTCAGCAAGACCTTGAATCTGTCCCAAACTGATTAAAACTTAAGAAGTTGTGAGTCTTTTCAAGTGTGCTAATTGTGTTAAGTTGTGGATGGAAACCATGAACGTGGGTCATGAAAGCCTCCAAATGGAATGAACTTTAAATCTAAGCTAATTAAGCATTGGTTCTTTTCTGAGATTTAGGTCAAAATCCCAGGGAATGGAGAATTGAAAGAACATACTTAAGTCATCAATAAAACAGATATCCATCCACTCATTAATGAAGCTTCTTGCTTAGAAGAGTTAAATGTTCAAAATCTTCATTGCCTGTATTTAAAATATTACCACTTATTAAGCAGATATATTCTTTTTAAAATGTTTTGTTTATTCTTTGGAAATTTCCTGCAATATATTTTGATCCTATTCTTTCCCTTCCCCCAACTCCTCTTAGCTCTTCCTCTACCTCTCTACCCACTCAACTCCATGGTCTTTCTCTCTTAGGAGCAAAACAAAATGGCAATAACAAAAACAAAGTCTGGTTTGTGTTGACCAGCTCATGTTGAGCATGGGGCTTGTCTTGGAGTGTGGTTGCTACACCAGTGCCACTCCATTGAAGAAAACTTATTTCCCTTTCCCAGCAGCTACCAATAACAAACACCTTTTCAGCCAGGGACAGGACTTTGTGTCCACTTCCCCTCTTCCCCTAAGACCAGGTCTTGAGCATGCTGCCCTAGTTTCTGTGAGTTCATCTGTATATCAGTCTTGGATGTCTGGAAAATGCTGTTTCTTTGTAGTTATTCACAACCCTTGGCTCTTATAGTCTTTCAGCTCCATCTTCTGCATAATCTCCTGATCCTTGAGGGGAGGGAAGTGATAAAGACATCCTATTTAAGGATGAGCACTGCAAATTCTTTAACTCTCTGTATATTGTTCTGTTGTAGATCTCTGTGTTAATTACCATATATTGCAAAAAACAAACTTCCCTGATGAATGGGCATAGCAATGTTATTAGGTGTTTTATTGTTATGTTCCTTTAAGAAGATAACAGTAATAGTTTTTTCCCTGAGCAAATGACCCATCCAGTCTCAAATTCTTGGCCTTAATAACAGTGTCAGGTATGAGCTCCATCTCAGAGAGTGGCCTTAAATCCAATCAAATGGTGGTTGGTTATACCTATAACATTCCTGCCACTCTTGCACTGGTTGGAACATCGCTCAGAGTGTTTGTAGTTGTGTGAGATTTGATGATTACTTTTCTTCTCCAGTAGAGTGTATAGTACCTTCCAGCACTATGAATACTGTTCAGTAGGGGCAAAGCTTCCATTTGAGTACCAGCTAGATTTCTCCATAGTCTATAATATTAGTATCTGCTGTCTTCAGCAACAGGGCCTTACTGTCATGTTGTAGCAGGTAATTAAAAGCACTGACAACAGACCAAAATGTTTCAGGGTAGGGTAAGTCTATGGGACTGATGGCTCAAAAGGATGTAGCTTATACTTGGTCTTGGGGGTTTTGTTTAGGAGCATATAATGTCAAACTCAGGTATTGCACACACACCCTTTCTATGGTAAGTCCACTTAAATAGCTCTTTTTACATATGTATTATATACATATATACATTTGAGAAGCTTTGACAGTATAGCATTTTGATATGACTATCTACTACTATGCTAAAATTATAGTCGAAAGTTTTTGTTTTGAATTGAATGCAACAATGACTGAATTTATCCAGTCATCTCAAAGTAGAAACTTTTACTTCTACTTTTCCTGGGCATCTAAAATGAACATTATCACCTTACATCGCAAGCAAATTAAATGATTATCACAGGTCCACCCGGTTGTTATTCAAAATTTTACATTTCACTAACTCCCTATTACCTTATACAGAAGCACTTTATTCATCCATTTGCTAAGCACTGTCAACAGTTTCATGCCCAACCTTTTAGAATCCATCATATCGTAAAATCAAAACCAAACATAAAATGGCAGCATTTCCTCAGCAAGCCCTTCAGGCACAACCACCGGTTGTGTGTTAGTGATTCCATACAGAACAAAGGCAAAGGCAAAAGACATTGTTGTGGTTACGGGTATGTACTCTAGAACTAGGCTGCTGAACCTCAAATTTACACTCTCCTACTGTGATCTCAGGCAAATGATGTCAACCGTTTGAGCTCAGGTGGCTCAAACTATAAAGTGAGGTAATCATTCCACCCACCTTAAGAGGTGTGGATGAAACAAACCAATGCTCATAAGCCCTTAAAATGGTACCAGGGTGCCATCACACTTATGCATGTAACGTTTTTGTCCTCCCACACTCCCTCAAATGTCCGAGAAATCATGTATTGGCTAGTACAAGCTATCATTCAGGGAAGATTTGCCTAATTAAACTGCACCAATCTGAGTAGTCTGCCATTTCCCTGCCATGCTCCTCTTGAAATCCAGAATTGTCTGCTGATAATTTTGAGGAGGTCTTCTACTCATGAAGAACATGTCATGAGTCCCCAGAATAGCAGCTTGGGAATTTTACTGTTTGTTGTTATTGCTACTGTTTTCCTGTTGCTTATTTATTAATTTTCTTTTCTTGAGCTTATATAATTGTTTTTCTTATTACAACCATCCCCCACAAAGAAGGAAGCCCATTCTCTTGATGGAATAATTTTAGAAGTGTGTTTAGCTAACTCTTTAGTCTGGCCATTGCTCACCCTTATATCCTTCTTAAAACAGCAAATATTTATCTAGAACTGTTATTAGGATAAACTTTTATTTTTTTAAATGTTATTAAAATTTTAAACATCATTTTCTGAAACATTTTTAAAATTATATTTGTTTTCTGTATGTATTTTACCTACATGTATGTCTGTGCACAAAATATGTATGTGCTTGAAGAGTTTGTCAGATCCCCTGCACCTGGAGGTATAGATGATTATGAGGTGCTGGGAACTAAACTAGGGTCCTCTGGAAGGGCAGCCGTTGCTTTTAACCCTGAGCCATCTGGCCCCTGAGATAAAATTGTGAAGATGCACTTGAAGTCTCAGAACGATGTGATTTCCTTCTTCGGGGCCATCTTTCAGGTAGTGCTTTAAATCAACTTTTGCAGCTTTACTTGGTCATTTTTTGGTCTTGGTGAATCCTGAGGTAGCCAAGTTTAAAAATAAGGAAAAGCAAAAAGAAGAAAGGGAAGGGAAGAAAACAAAGGGAAACTGAAGGCAGAAAGGAAAGTGAAGGAAGAAGAGAAGGAAAGAGAAAGTATAATTAAATGGAAAGAGTAAAAGGAGAAAGATGAGAAATTTAAGTTCTGAGATTTTTGAGGAATCTTACCTACATAACCTGGCTTTCTGTTTCTCAAGTCAAGCAAGCTTTGATGTAGAAGCATGCCTGCCAGGCACCAGATAAAGCCCCAGAGCCCCTGCCCTGTGACCACTATTATTGAATATAATATAAAGTGGAGAGATGGTTTCCCAGCATCTGAATGTAAACTTCTAAATCTTGACTTGAAGCCTTCTCTTTCCTTTTGTGTGGATGATGGCTCCATCTGAGGTTCTGTATTCATGTTTACCTACTGCAAACTTAATGTTTATCCACTGTAAGTGCAACTGTAATTGTTTCTGTCCTGATTTAAAAAACCTTTGGTTATTTCGCCATTTTAATGCTTGTTAACTCCCAGAATACTTGAAGTAGATGCCTAAGGAATTCAGAATAAAGGCCCATTAATCCATGTCTGATTTTTCTTTTATAGACAAGGCCCTACAACATATTACAAAGGTAGAAATACCCAGGTACTAGCTGGGCAGTGGTGGTATGTATCTTTAATCCCAGCACTTGGGAGGCAGAGGCAGACAGATCTCTGTGAGTCTGAGGTCAGCGTGTTCTATAGAGTGAGTTCCAGGACAGTCATGGCTACACAGAGAAACTCTGCTTCAAAGTCTCGAAAGAAAGAAGGAAAGAAAGAAAGAAAGAAAGAAAGACAGACAGACAGACAGAGAAGGAAAGAAGGAAGGAAGGAAAAAAGAAAGAAAGACCCAGATATTGTTAATAGTGGCTCAGAAAGAGGCTATTTACATGCACAAGAAAAGACAAAAATAAGCTCTAAGAAAGAATTATTATGTGTGTGTGTGATTCTAGGACTGTCTTCCAACAGAGGAGCTTTTCACATCTCCTTCTTTCTCCTCTGTCCTTGCTCCCAGGGACATCTTTTCTGAGACTGCAGAGAAATGCCCTGTGGCCAGTGATTTGTCTGCTGGAGAATGGCAGGTTATGGGAAAATATATCTTCTCGCTGCTTGTTTCTTGATTTCTTGCAAACTGCTCCTGCTAAAGAGTTAAAATAATTGAAACGTGGAACACATCTAAATAAAGTCCTCTTCCTTGATCTTCATCCCCTTGTGTGTCATTGGTGAGTGACTCTATAACTTAACACTAAAGCGAGGGCATTTCAGAGAATGAAAGAAAGTATATTCCATAATTATCAGAGACAACATAGACTGTGGTTATTCCATATAGTTTGAACAGAATTATTATTGAGTAACTGCATAATATTTTAAATTTTATTCTATGATTGATTTTGAAGAAAAAACACATAAAAATGGAAATTATTTTGTTGCTTTAGTATTTTACATTGTGCCACATAATTCGCTCTTGTTAGCTCATTGTAGTGTTTCCATTTGATAGGAGTCATTCCCATCTTACAGACTAAGGAGAGCAAGTTTCTATGAAGTAGAGACATTGGCCAAGGGTGCAATGTATCAGATGCTGGGGTAGTTTTGCTTTGAGAGAAACTAGAAATTATTAAAGGAATCAATGAAGATAAATAAGCTCACCACACATAATAATAAAACCAGCCTGTCACATCTCACTCAAATCTGGCCATCTGAGTTTGCAGAATCTGCTGATTTGAAAATGTGCACAACTAATTTAAACTTCCCACACCTCTTTTGCTTTTGCATTATCATAAACAAGCTAGCGTGACCCAGCAGGTGAGAAAGCTTAGGACCATTGTGTGGCTTCTTTCTCACTACTCCTGTAGGTGAACAGCTAGGGAGAGATTTTTAAACTTTTATTGGTTATTTTACTCATAAGAATATGTTTTATGGAAGTGGTAGTGGGCATTTGAACTCTTTACACAGATAATAGTTGGATACAGACTATTGTGGGGAGGGTTAAGACCTTTTCCTGGAGGCCTTTCTTCATCAAGTCATTCACCAGACACATGCAGTCAGCTATGAGACCTCGAGAAGCTATCTTCTCCGATTCTCTATTCTCACATCTGAAAACGAAATGAATAATTATTGATGTAATTAATATGTATGGATTGTGAGACTCAGTGAAATGTGACTGTTTCTTGAAGTACCTCAAAACATAAATATAAAAAATGCTGTTGTTTGTCCTTCAAGCGAGCCCTAAATAAATGACACCTTCAATTTGGACTGCTAATGAGGACCTAGTGTTTTATACATAGGTTCTTCAGAATACTCTGTCCTTGGAGAGGTTTATAAAAGCCAGCTGCATTGTTGGTGTCTCCTTGCCTTATGTTCTGTGAGAGACTCTCTTTAGAAGGTTAAATATGGGCTGACCACTTGGGATTGGATAACCTATAGGGTTTAAGCTCTTGAAGGTTAAATGTGGTAGTTACTGAGGCTACATGACACACCAAGTGGCAACACAGTCTCTGAAATGACTTTAATTCTGTTTGTTTCTTGGTATCTATGACATTATGCAGTTCTTACTCCTTGAGTGTAGGCAGAGTTAACACTTGCTTCTAAACCACAGAAAATAGCAGAGTGATGGTTTGCCACTTCTGTTATTTTTTTTTAAATAAATTGCACAATATTTGATCTTATTTCAATCTGTTGACTATCTTCCCTGCTGAGCTCAATGAAGTAAGCTGCTGTATGAGAAAGTCATATGATGAGGAATAAAGGGCAATAGCTGCTAAGTAGCCCCCAGAAAGGATGCTTTCAAATAGCCAGCAAGGAAATGAATTCTCTCAATTACCATGTGACCTCAGTAGTCAAATCGCAGATGAAAACACCTTGATCATCACCTTGCAGAGGGGCCTGTCTAATCAGGGACATGTGGGTGATAGAAATTGAGACACAAAGTACGAGTCTTTGAAGCAAATGAGTTGGTGAAATGGTTATGCAATAACAGATAACGGATACTCTGAGTACTAATTGATCTAAATGCCTGAGAAGTAATTATTGTTAATTACCTATGTGATTCAGAATCACGTTGTCTTCATTTCTTTCATATTTTTTCTTTTACTCCTTTGTTGTGAGAAAATACCTCAAGATTTCTTTTTGTCACAGGTTGCTGTCTTTCGGCAGCATTCTCCCTGCTGCTCTTTGCTGTTTCCAGTAACTTTATTAATTTTTAGAGACTATGCAGTGTAGGCTTAAAATGGTGATTTTCTTGTCTCAGCCTCCCAAGTAGGTAAATGGGTTGTAAATTGGAGATGCTTAGGTTTCTCCTCTCTTTGCTCTGCATTTGATAAAGTGGTACCTATTCCAGTTTCTCATGATGAACCTCTTCTGTCTGGGTCTAATGCACAAAGGCCCAGTGTTGTGAGATATCTGATTACATTGAGTAAAGATATGTCACTGTGATTGGTTTAATAAAAAGCTAAATGGCCAATAGCTAGGCAGAAGGTATAGACAGGACTTCTGTACAGAGAGAGCTTGGGGAAGAAGAAAGCCCTACAGCCCAGCAATGGTCCAGAGTGCTAGCTTCTTAGCAGAGCAGCCATTGTCTTCACCAGAACAGTCATGACTGCATGTCAGAAAACTTTGAGGTTGAAACTGTTGTCCATTGACATTGCCTCATAAAAAGAAAGGTAGAGTGGGCCACTGGACTCTCAACTGAGGTCCCAGAATTCAGTTCTGTCTTCTCCGCCCACCTAAGTTCTGCCCTATCAGGCCAAGCAGTTTCTTTATTGATTAATCAATGAAAGCAACACGTAAACAGAAGGAACTCCTACACCACTATGGATATAGATGCGTATCTAGGTCATTGATACTATGCTCATTTAGCAAAATAATAGTAGTAGGTTCACTGGTAGGGCCTTGGACTCCCCAGACACAGGTTCTTGGCCAGATATACAAAAACATCTTTTCTACCACAGAACAGATGAAGAAGGACGCTTAAAAGAAATCCCAAACTAGCTCAGAATTGAGAATAATAGAGGGTTATTTATTTAGGGATAGACTCACAGATCACAATCCTCTGCAACTGAATCCAGCAGCAGGAAAAGAGGCCGGAAGCGCTTTACATTGGCATATAGTATGAGACCATGCCCAAGTGGGCTGGTATCTTAAAGGCTATTGGCTGAAGGAGCGGAATGTGCTCCCACAGCAAACAGATTTTAAATTTGATTGGAAAGCAGTTGGTCACCCCTATAAATCTCATCTCACTATTGCCAGTGGATATGTGTTACCATGTTGGTCATTATTATAGCTCACAGAGTTCACACACAGGTAAGACTCCTGATTTTTCTTCCCCAGAATGCTGCATAGTACCTTCTAGAACTATGAAAGCTACCCATCACAAAGGAAGCTTCTAGATAAGTATCAGCTTGACTTCTCAACATCCTGGGACCAAAGTGTGCAGTGTCAAAAAAAAAAAAAGGTGCAATGCCATCATACCATCAACTTCTACTGAGAAATAATTTTACCAAATTTCCATGTAAATAGACCAATATACCTGGGTGTATCCTGGCAGTATTTTAATAATAAGATAAACAAAATATCAAACACATGCCTAGTCAGAAGAAAAATATCTTAGTACATAAATTTTATGGTTAGATATGAAGAAGATGAATCTAGAGTTTGTTTTCTAAGATCTCAATAAAACTTGAATTTAATAATTGAGAATAAAAAAGGAAAATATACCAAAAATATGAAATAGAAACAAAGATATAACTAATACAAAATATTTATAGGAAAATAAAAAGCTCATACCAACAGGTATAAAATAGAAGTATTTCTATAAAAAAGCTTTAGAGAAGTTTATAATTATTGAAATATGAGAAAAGTGTTTGCAATAATCAGAGAGTAAAATAGAAAATTATATCTGGTCAAAATGCACAGAACAACTCCAACTGGGAGGCCCAGTCACAATGGATATAACCTTCACCTAAGACTTGGAGAACATGAAAGCGGGGGCATGAAAATGAAAGTAAGAACTGTGAGCCCGTCTCCTAGAAATAACAGGGATCCTATACCCTCATGAAACCTCAACAATATGGCTCCCTAAACAGGGCCTGAACAAGTACACCAAGACATGCTAAACTTATGAGGTCATCCCATGGGCAAAGGACTATAGGCAACTAAGGACTGTTGAGAGCCAGACAAGTTCTAGCATGATTTCTAATTGGTCTTAATAATAAAAACCCAGAGTCAGATATTAGGGGGTGAAAACTGAAAGATCAGAGAAGCAGAGCCGCCAGCCACTAGTTCTTACCTCTACAAAATCCTCAGAACCAAGGGGACAAGATCCTCAGACTGAATGCCATGAGTTATTATCTCCTCCTGCCTTATATTCCTCTCTCTGTCCAGCTATATCCCTTATTGTCTCTACTTCCCTAGTCCTGGGATTAGAGGCATGTGACTCCCAAGTACTAGGATTAAAGGTATGAGCCATCACCACCTGGCTCTGTTTCTCTTTTAGACTGGATCGATCTTGTGTAGCCCAGGGTGGTTTTGAACTCACAGAGATCTATGTGCCTCTGCCTCACAAATGCTAGGATGTCTGCCACCACTGCATGGCCTTCACGGCTAACTAGTGTGGCTACATCTGCATTCTGATCTTGGGGAAAACTTTATTTGTTGGATCACAAAAAAAATATCTCCACAATAATTAGTTGCCTCATGGAGGACTAGCCCCATAGGTAACCAACACTGAGTGGTCAGTTCTAAAATAATGTAAAATGTATGTGTGTATGTATGTATGTAACCATAATAAGTAGAAGAGAAGAGATGAGGAAACTGGGAGAGAAAAAAGTGGGGAGACCACGGGAGAAAATGGAGAAGGAAAGGAAACAGAGGGAAATAATCTGATCATATTTTAATAAAAAGCCATTTCTATTTTGTAAACAGCATATTCTAATAGATATAAATCCAGTCACTCCCTCCTGTGCCTTTCTGCCCTAATTGCATGCAATCTTGTGATCTTGAAAGGTGCTTGGATATATAGAAGGTGAAATGTTAACCAAAGGGGATTTTATATCTGCGGCTACAGCAAAGTCCTCATCAGTGCTTAGGAGAGAACTTTGGATGGTGTGGCTGCCCTGGGTTCATTCATATTCTTCTAAGTAACCTTTCATCCAGGCTCTTTAATTAAGCTCACTGTAACACACTCACTGGTTCCCATGTTGAACTGTAGTTTGAATTGTACTTTGCTTTGCCATTGGCTGGGGGGGGGGATGGTGTTTCTCTATGTCTTGCACCATCATAGACAGTGATTTAATTAATACAATTTCTGTGTGGTTATTTTGGGTGTAAGCTAGCAGGCGGCCGGGACAAACAAGTAGCCCCTTCCTACAACAGTTTGGCGCTCCAACGTGGTCAACTAACTCCACGTAAAACCCAAGAGGGCTCAAAAAGAAATTCTAGACAAAAAAAATACAGAGTTTAACACAGCTTTTTGCTGTTTGCTGGCAGAGTGCTGCAGCTCCTTTAAGAGAGATTTTCCTGACTCAGCAGCCATACCAGATAAAAAAGCCACGTGGTTTTAAAATGTGGCCACCATTTTAAAATTGGAGAGAGGCGGAGCCGACATCCAGAGCAGCTGCAACCAAGCTGCTTAGCATTTTAAAAGCTCTTCAAGACAGTCGAGAATTACAGATAATGCAATAAGGACAGATTCAGACATAAAAGGCCTCTAAATGGGTCACAGTGTTAAATAAATGTATGTAGGCTTGGGAGAGAAAAGATAAAGAGTATATAAAGTCATAAAACAAAGTTAATGCTTCAAAAAAGGGTAAAGTCTTTAAAGAGACAGAGTACAAATAATAATAGATTAAAGGAAGTAAAAAACATAAGCCACATAAAAATGGAAAATTCACAGAGTCTGGATTCCATGTATTATTGTGTTTTCTTTGAATTTTTTTACTGTGAAGGAGCTAAGTACAGAGAGACTTTTCATTGTGTGTGCTGCTAGGCTAAACTAACATGTATATTATAAAAGTATTACGACTTCAGAATTTGGGTCTAAGGATATGATGCTTTGGAAAAGAGGTTCTTCTTTTGTTTTCACAAAAGATGAGACCCTGTGGATTCCTTCTAGACCAATATGGTACGATAGACCACGCCCTCCTGAAAGGTTGCTGTAAACACCTTCAGAAAATTACTTCACTCAACTGCTGACTGAGATGAACTTAGCACACAGGATATACAATGAAAGACCTGATTAATAGCTCCCCCATACAGCAGGAAGAAGTTTGGAGAGAAATAACTATGTTATTATTCCCAAATATTGTTTATAAATATTTGTTTCCATTTAAAGGGGGATATAATATAGATATGAATAATTTGCATTGGTATGGATTTTGCTTTATTGATATAAATTTAAGGTCAATCTTGTTATATGTATATTTCTAATCTTGATTAAGGTATTGTGATTGTGTAGTTCATTTAAAAATGTAATGTATAATTAGGAAATACAGGTCGTTAATGGATAATCATTGATAATAGTCAAGCTTGTAGTCATGTTAGATTTTCTAGATATATAGAGATATATTTCAGTTAGATAGGCATTCTTCATATCTTTCAAAGACTACAGAATATGGCATTTAAAATGTTTTAATAACTTAGGGCTTTTCATGACAATGAGACATATCTGCTTCTGGCAGCACCAATCTACTTCAAGAGAAAGATGGGCATCGAAGAGGCTCCTTATGGAGTTGGTTAGCCATTTAGGGAAGAAACTGCTCTTGCCTGGACTGATGCATAAATTAGACATGAAGAACAGAGAGATGACTGCTGAACTTGCCTAAAGGTAAGATGATCCTTCAGGGTTCCTGTTTCATGAAAGAGTCTGCGAGACACTCTGCAGGACACAGAAGAAAGTGACTGAGCTGTCTTTAAAATTTCCTGCTTCAATGAAATGTCTGCTGCATACTATGGGCCTGTAGGCTGAAGATGAATGCCCCAGTGTTACAGAAGAACTTTGGGTGACTGTCCAGGAAGTAAGATGTCTCTGTATTCTAGAGTTTTGGAAGATGCTTATAATGCACTTCCTGTTTACTTAGATAATATTATATCCTTCTGGAGTCTTTGATGGAGTTGGAGAATTTATATTTATAGTTATAGTTTTCCTTAGTTATAATAAAAGATAAAATAGATATAAATATTGTAACTGTAATTCTTGCTTGATAACTGTTTTGTTATATGTAATTTTACTATGTTACAGTTAAAGCCTTCCTTTTTGTTTAAACAGAAAAGGGGAAATGGTCTAGGAGTTCCTTCTGTTTATGTGTTGCTTTCATTAGTTAATCAATAAGAAACTGCTTGGCCTGATAGGGCAGAACTTAGGTAGGCAGAGAAGACAGAACTGAATTCTGGGAGAAAGAAAGCAGAGAGAGCCGCCATGGAGCTGCCAGGTCAGACATGCTGAATCTTTTTTGGTAAGCCATGACCTTGTGGTGAACACAGATTAATTTAAAAGGGTTAGATCAAGATATAAGAGTTAGCCAATAGGAGGCTAGAGATAATGGGTCAGGCAGTGATTTAATTAATACATTTTCTGTGTGGTTATTTCGGGTGTAAGCTAGTGGGTGTCCAGCACAAACAAGTAGCCCCTCCTTACAGCACCATAGATTAATTAGCCCAGCTCCTGGTCCTCATCAGAGAAACTTCTTTGTGCTGTGGGCAGAAGGCAACACAGCAACTCACTACTGGTCAAATTGCAGAGAGTAAGTGTCTGTGGAATGCTCAGCCATAAATGGGACATCTATATCATACTTCCTCCCCTCACAGCTTAGGGAGCATCATGGGTGACCGGGTGGAAAGATTGTAAGAACCAGAGGTTGGAGAGAACTGGGCAAAACAGTGGGCCAAGCGGACAACAGGACCATTGCACCTGTGAATTCTCCACAGCTGCAGTTTTCTGTACCAGATCTGTACAAGGACCAAGTCAGTTAATATACCGCATGGATGGGGGAGGCACGAATGAGCTCTCACCCCTGGCTGAGGAGCTATTGACAACTGATGTCTACTAGAGGACAGCCAGCTAGCTTTGTTTAAGCAAGTAGTTCATGGTAGGTTGGCTGTGCTCCAATAGACAGTCCCTACGTGTATGAACATGGTCATCACTGACTGGATCATTTTGTAAAGGGGGAGGGATGTCAACTTGGAAGAGGTGGTAGGGAGAGCATCTGGAAGAAGTTAGAAGGGGGCAGTGTGGAGGTGAGAATATGAGTGAAATTCATTGACTGCGTGTATGAAGTTCTCCAAGAATCGATTTTAAAACATTATCTCTTCCAGCCCTTATCAATGGGTGAGTGACCTCATTCCAAGCTCATCACCTGAACCAAAAAACTATTTTGAGACCCAGTTTCCTTGTGATATAGCCCTGTCTGTCTCTGACTTCTCAGTGCTGGGGCTGCAGGGCCACCACACATGGCTTGACAAGCTGAATGAGTCTTGAAAGGCTCTCATCGTTTCTTAGGCTTCAGTTCTGCCAGTGCTCCTGCTGAGAAACACACTTAAGTTGTTGTTGGATGGGCAATCCTTGGTTGTTTTGTTCCTGTTTTTTTTTTCTCACCCTCCACTGAGGGGATTTGGTCTAGTTTGTTTCTAATTGACAGACTTCCCAAGACATTTCTTAGTTCAAAGTCTTGGAAAGTTCTGGGGAGCCTGAGATGACTTACTTCCCTAACTCTAACCACCAGCTCAGGTTTCCAAACAGCAAATGTGTCTGCATCTTTTTCTTTCTGTTTCTATCAGTTTTAATTACCTTAATGTTTAAAATCAACATGTCCTTCCCATTTTTCTAACCTCAGTGTTCTATTATTTCACTCTGTTATTCTTTAGCTCCATTCTGTCCGTTCACATTTCAAGTGATACTGATTTTCTGCCATCTAGTTGCAATGCCAGTACTTTTGTGAAAATGCTGTTTTATTTTTCATAATAATTTTCAGAGTTGTTGTCTTTTGCAATTCCAACTAATGCCATTGTGAAAAACAAAAATAGTGAATTGTCCCAACTTTCTTAAGATTCAACACAAAAATTGTGATACTGTCCTTTCATTGACTTTATTGTTGCCTTGCGTTCATCATGGTAGGGATAATCAATTGTTCCCTTCACAAAGACAAGGGCTGCAGGTTTTCTCTGATTGAACCCCCTGTTTTGCTCATGTGTCCTCAGTGCCATCAGTAGAGAATAGGCTTGGATGTGTGTTTCCAGTTTATGAGAAGGATCTCGTTTTCTTCCTGTGCTTTGGTGCTTTGTCACTCCAGGCCCAGGCCTTCCAGAGCTTCTGAAGACTGGACTTCTGGTGAATTTCTTCCCTGTGCTCCATTTTATCCCTCCCCTTCCACCTATTCTCTTTCATCAGCTGCTGCCCTAGATTTTCCTGGGAACCAGAAGCACACACAGGAATCTAGTTGTATGAAGCTTGTTTTAGCTTGCTTCAGCCTGTCCAAGCAGCAGCAACAATAGAACAATAATTGTAACAGTTCTGAACCTTGCTCAGAATTAGGCATTGTGGTAAATGTGTCAGGTAGGCCACCACACGTTGCCCTTTCCACTTGCATTGTTAGTCATGTTCACTTATCTCTCAACTCTAGACAGAAAAGAAGGACCAAATTCTTTGCCATGTCTTTCTTAGGTTGCCGATAATTTTCTGATCTATGGGAACACTCCTGTTTCCTTTCCCTGACTCCACCACTGCCCTCCTCAGTAGCAATCCTTCCGCGTACTAGAATCAAATTGTTTTGATATTTTCCCATCGTTAGTATTTTTAAGAGTTGTCACTTTTGCTGATTTAATTAATCATTGTGATGAGAAGAAATAATGCTTATAAATTGGAACAATAAGAACTTCATGCAGATCTAAACATTATGACCTTTTTATTATATTAGATGGTAGAAATACTATCTGTAAAAATAAAATTCGGTCATGTTATTAGCAAAGTCAAACAGTATGGCTGTTGGGTGAAGTGAACCTTTGGCTGCATTTCTTCATTATTCTCTTAGGCTTTTTTCTCATCACCCGTGTCTATGCCTTGCTCAAACATATTGCTTCAATAATTTGGCAGATTTGTATGTTAAACTCAAATATACAGCTATAGAGGAATAAAAGGTTACGGCAAACCCTTAAAAACAAATCCTAATTTGTGCTGTGCATTCCCACCTCCTGAATTCGTCTTCATCATGGGGCTTGACTTTGGGACTGAAAACGGATAAAGTGCTTTCGTTCTACTTCAGTAACATCAGGGGAAGGGGAAGGTGCCTGGGAGATCTATACTGTGTGTGTGGTATGAGCAGAATATGCTGAAATCACATTGAGCAGAAGTTATGGGAAGACTCTAGATGACTGGTCCAATTCACTCTAGCACCGTTACTCCCTCTGTAAGACTCTCGTGCCCACGCTCTCAACTCCACCCAAAATACATCGACTTATTCACATTCTATCAAAGGTGTGGAGCACAGAACACTGGCAAGGCCGAGGCTCCTCTAGCTGGAACAAATACCTAGCCGGTGGTCTGCACGAGAAAGCCTTCATTAACATGTTACTGGATGAGGATAAGTCTATCAGTCTTTGGCTCAGAACTTGCTTCCTTTCTGAGTGACATCAATGTTTTGTACTCTAATGGTCCCTCCACTTTAAAGGTCTTGATCGCACAAAATCAAGGAATAAAACAGGTCATATTGCCCTTATTTTCTGTATTTTAAATTTTTCATTTAGATTATTCACTGTGCCTTTGCTTTCATCATTAAATTCAGAAATCATGATCCCCAGAAGATATTAGGTTGGAAGCCTTATATTGCAATGTGGGGTGAGATACCCCTCACTTTTTCTTTCATTGCATTGAAAGTACATATTGTTTGGGAAGTGAGTCAGACAGACTCTTGCCTTGGTCTTTAGATAACTCTATATAAATAGAGTATGCTAAATCAAACACATTAAATAAAAGATGTAGGACTATTCCGTTGAATGGTAAAACCCCCTCTGGCATGATCACTGCCTCTGTAGGGATCTCAGATCTACTCTCTCATCTCTGCTCAAATTACATGCCCAGCCTTATCACTTTCCTCTAATTACACCCCTCTTGACCTGTAAATGATGGGACTATCTAGCTGACCTTCACGGAACTGGTTCTAAGATTATCTCCTGTTGGCAAATAAGGCATTGAGCAGGTTTTTTCTTTCTTTTCTTTAAGTTCCTGGAAGGTAGGGTCAAGGTCTATATATACCCTTTGAGTTAAAATGTACATAGACTAATATTAAGCCTAATTTGGCTAGTGAAAATTGGTTTGTGATTATGTGGCTATTTATTATTTATATGCTGTGTTATATAGTATGTCCCTAAACAAAATTATCTGAAGTAGAAGGATTTAATACAAAGGAATGCACCTTAACTGTGTCATTGATACCTCTTGTGGGAGAACAGAAGGCAGAGGCTACTAGAACACAGCAAGCAAAATATATTTTAATGTTTTGGAAGGAAAAATTCACTTCTTCTTTATATACCATAATGTACACACACAACACACATATCACATATATTACACACTTATATTTACATGTATATGTACTCATACATCATATATATATAACGTCACACACACATATACAATCATTTGCCATAAACAAAGAAAAGATATGTTCAAACATAAATATTTTTATGTTTAGTTAAAGGTAGCTCACTAACTCCATTCCTGAGATTCACCTTCTATTTCAAACTAGAAAGAGATCTGTATTTTATTAAGGTTTTACATGATCCTTTAGGATAATTCATAGCAAATTTTGAGATTGATTTACTTTTCTGTTCCCATAGCAACAGGTTATTGATTTTCTTTCATCATAGCTTTTCTTTACTGCCCAATGGAACCCTCCTAAGTTCCTTTAAGTGGTTTCTAGAAAAAGAGGCAGTCGTGAAGTGTGCTGCCTGGTTCTTCTCCCATTTCCCTGTCTCCTCCGCAACCTCAGGCAAGACACAGAAAACAGATGAGATTAGATTACATAGAGGACTAGAACTAGAAGGAAATATCAGCTTCTTGTTTTGTCTAAATAGCAAGACAAGAAACTCCACTAAGCAGTTCCGATGCCAGCAATTAAATCTGAGGTTTTAATTTTCTCAAATTCCAAAGTTGTTGCACAGGATTTGTTCACATGGTCCCTCTGCGACTGACAATCAAGTTGAACCTTGAAGCAGAGGGCAAAGTCCGTGTTCAGCTGGCCAGAATAAATCATAGAGTTTTGGCTGATCCAGATTAGAATAGAAAGACACACAGGAAGGAATTGAGAGGAACTTAGAAAGCTTCATGGGTCTTTTCAATCTGGGAAGATGGAGAGGTAGAGTCAGCTGGTCATTCCTCGATCGCTCTTTGGATCTGTCAGGTTTTTACCCCAATATCTGACTCCCAAGTTTTATTTAATAATCACTTCCTCTGGGACTTCACAAAAGAATAGAAACTATGTGTTGATGTAAACCAGAATGGGGGCACCTGCTAGGATAGTTCTCAACTCTGAATATTGGATGGGAAATTATTGATGATATATTTAAACTGCGTGATCCTAGCAATGTAGGCTCTTATTTAACTTATTTTATAAAAATGTCCATTAAGAGCCAAGCTGGGTTGGTACCCCAGTATGCATGAAGGAAAACTCACAGAAAATAGATTCTTTCAATGAGGCGAGTCATGGCAAACCATTGTTTCTTACAGAACTGGTCTTCTGTGATAAACTAAAAAAATAATTAACTAAACTTAATGCACTGTGCCCCTGCCATGGCATTAATCAGGTATATGTAAAGCATAATCCAGTTGCGGAATGGTGATCATATTCTCTCTATTTCCAAGCCACAACATGAATTCACGAGCTTGGCTAGCTAGTTGAAAACGCTGATTTGAAATAATGAGTATACAGACCCATTGCTATTTTTTTTTAAGACTGACACTGTACGATATGCATAACCAGGATGCTAATGGGTTTAAATTTTGAATTGTGCTTTACATGCTATGTAAGCATGTGTAGGTTGAGGCATAGGTAGTAGAGGGATCTGCACCTTTGGAAATCTCAGGACATCTTTGTATGAAGAGTACTTTTCATCAACGGAAGAGGTTGTTTGCTCAATAAAATGATTTGTATAGGGAGAAAATCATGCAGGGTTCTAAGAAGGGGGAGGAAGTCTGCGATCAGTCAGACCACACCAGGGGAAAGCATTTATCCAGTAGTCCCTCACTGGAAGCACTGCGTTTATGGGGAAGAAGTTATGTGGCGAAGAAGTACTAGACACAGCACTATCTTGAGTCAAAAAACCAGTTGTAGATTAACAAAACCTTCAGAGCTCTTGCAGTAGAACTGAGTTTGGGCCTACGGTGTACAGCCTCAGGTCCTTTCCCCTTCTTATTACTGAGTTACAGAGCATGTTCAAAACAAAACAAAACACAAACCTGCCTTAAATCAGAGAATGGCATATCTACGAACTTCCTCAAGGGCAGAAGGTCCAGTAGGTATTCATTTAAAACTAAATAGGTGGAAAAGTCAGCTCGGGAGTGGGGGTGAAAACCTGCCTTCATGTCTGCTCTCTCCCGCTCTTTATTGTGTGTTGCTTTCTTTAGCTGGATTTTCTTACTCTCAAAGTCCTTCACTGTCCAGCATTGGCTTATAACAGCCTATAGGTTTCTTAGTTAAAATCTTACAGAGTCAAAACCCAAGCTAACTCATCATTCATCAGTTGCTGGATGAAGAAGTCCAATCCTGACACATAAATGGGAGATGCAATGAGACACAGACTAGGCAGGAACAAGCATGGACCATCTGATAGGGAAGATAGGCCCCGTAGACATCGTGAAATCTCCTTTTGGGCTACAGGCTATTGGCTTACCTAAAACATCCTCTGGCATTCCTCATTTCTCTCTAGCTTCAGAGCCTCTGGTAGAAATAGGGACAGGACCAGAGCCAAGGCAGGAGCTGCCTAATCTCTAGACCACTTCTCTTTCCTTCTTTAAAGCTTTATTTATTTATGTACTTTATGTATATGGATTGTTTTGTCTGTATGTACATTTACACACTAGAAGGGGGCATTAGATCTTGTGGGACTACAATTATAGATGGTTGTGAGCCACCATGTGGGTGCTGGGATTTGAACTCAGCACCTCTAAAAGAGCAGCCAGTCCTCTTAACCACTGAGCTACCCCTCCAGCCCCTTTGCTCACTTCTTTGTATAATGGGGTCTTGCTAAAAGTTCCACCCCCTGGAGTTATAGTCACTTTTATTTAGTTGTTCTTGGCAAGGGAAAAGTATATTCCCATTTTTCAGTTCTTTACATTAGGGCGAGGAAAGGGTTGTAGAATATTATTTTAAGGTGTGTTACTTTTGTTATGCTCTGGAACATTTGTTTAATGATATAAAGATGTGTTTGATTAAATCAAATTCACCTGTGGGCCAGAGGCTGAGTCAGCAACTAGCTGACAGGAAGTAGTAGGGAGAGCCAGGGGAAGGGTTTATAAGGAGGGGCGAGAAACCGCAGGAGGATTTCTTGAGAGACTGGAGGAGGCGAGCTAGGTGAGCTGCTTGCTAGTCAGCCTCTCTGGGAAGCAGGACTCTACCTCAACCTTTGAATCTTGAGTTCTTTAGCCAGACAGAGATTTAGATAAATTCTCTTAGTAGCTTTGAAAGAGCCTGAGGGAACAGAACTTCCTCAGGCTGAGGCTCTTGCAGCCTAGCTGCTGCTGGTAGTGGTGGAACTGTAGTTACTGACTAGGATAGCTGTGGCGTAAAAGGCAGCAACCGTTAAAAAAGAGGACAACCAGAGAAGGCTAAGAAGCTGATAGAAACTGTAATGGATACTTTGCCTTTCAGTCAAAGAAGATATTTTCTGTTAGGATAAAATCTGGGATTCTAAAGGACTCAAGCAGTGTGGTGGGAACTTCTTTCTTCCTCTGTCCCCTGCTCCTCATTGAGAAGGACACCAACTGTCCTGTCCAAGCAACTCCCTTGAGTGCATTGAACTATGCAGCTGAGCTCTCAGGGTACTTTCCCCTCAGGCCCTTTCCACTCAGCAAGAGTTTTCTTTCATTCTAGAAAAACTGTCTCCTGAAAAGCGGACAACTAAAGCTTTGTGGTAAGCGAATCCCATGCAGTTTGGATTCTCCAGGGCATGGCATGCGGTATGGTACTGCAGAAATTTGTCCTCGATGCTTTCATGATGTCAGAACCCTTCCTCCTCATTCTTTCAGATGGAATTGAAATGTCAGTGTGGCTCCTTTGCTTCTATTGGTGGGTGGTGTCCTAAGCTCTCTTCAGATTTGTTGGTTTGGCCTCTAAAGGAAGGAGTCTGACTTGGCCTGTGATTATTTTCTCAGCAGATGGGTTGTAAAGCTGGTCTCAGGTCTTCGGTGTAGTTCTTTCTTCTCGCTTCACCGGCCAGTGAAGGCTCTCTCTACTTTTTTGAAAGAAAAAGTCAACTCTTGACATAGCAAGGTCAGAACTAGTAGGGAAGGAAGCATGCAATTGGTGCTGCCAAATCCAATGCGAATCAGCGTAAGGAGGCAGCCTTTTGGTTGCTGTATTTTCTCTAGAGTGGACTTATGTTGTCGATGGCAGAAATCCATGAACCACAAAGATAAAATAATTCTAACCAGAGTGCGAAGTAAAGAAAACAAAGATGGCTCCATAATTAGTAGCATTATATACACTGGTGCTAAGTAACAGCAGATGTGTCTGTGGGGAGTGAAGCATTCCTTGCAATCCATCAGAAACCAAACTATTCTGACACCGCAAGCCACTGTGGTTCCCGTGGGCTGGAAGGGTGATGGTGGAGCCCATTGGGCTAGCAAGGTGGGGGAATGCTGTTGAAGGTATTCTCATCCATGGGTGTCATCCCCACCTGGCTGCACACTTGTGCTGAGTTAACAGGGAGACGTGCACCGTGAAACCGGGTTCTGTAAAGACACGCACTGGCCATGAGTCATTAGTAAGCATGCGGAGCTAATTGGCAGAATACTCATAAAAGATTTTGAAGGGGGGTTAATTACAATTCATTACACCGTAAACTGTCCCCAGGCTATTGTTAAAAATGCAGGAGTTTCAGGGCCCATTATTTTATGATTCATTTTGCCATGTTGTGAAAAACAGACTCTAAATCAAACTACATTTATTATAGGTCAGACCACAAAATCTTTATTGGTTTTTCCAACATTCCACCCTTGTTATATGAATTCATATGGACTGCACATTTCTGTCAATTGGCAAGAAAGCAGGAAATAAAATTTATGATATTTTCTTACCTTATCCTCAGTGCAGCCTTAAAAATCACAAGATCTAATTGCTTCCCCTACTTCCTCAAGTTCATGAGAAAAATAACTATTTTCAAATCTGTCCCCAAGTTCTGATGATTGAAAGCAACTCAAGGGCAATGAAGCCTGTCTTCTGAAGGAAGCTTTTGAAAGAATATGCTAAGAAGCACCCAGGTGAAATGGTAACTCCCCACCCCCGCATCCCCATCACTGGAATTCCTTTATATTCGTATTTCCTTATATTGGATGGAGTTCATTGGCTTCCAAACATTTGTAATATTGCCCTCCCTACCTTTGAAAACATCATTTTAAAAAGTAAGTGAGCAAAACAAAAATAACAAACAACTCTTCTTTTATTTCCTAAAAAAAACAAACGAACAAACAAGCTGACATTATCGTCTTCCTTTTATTGTCATCATGGAGAGACGGGCAGAATCGGGCAAGGTTTCCCGAGCAATTATTCCTTGCCTTCGGACGGATGCAACTGTTGGTTGGTGCTTTCATTCATGCCGACTTCGCTGTCACGGAAACTACCCCGACACCACCAGCCTGCTGTACTCATTTCCGGGGATGAGCAAAGAGAAAAGCTCTAGGTTCACTTTCAGTCTCGAGAGGTTAGCAGCTCATCTGAACCTTCTCTGAACTACCAGAAGCTGTGACGCTGCAGAAACCCGTGTTTGGGGAGAGGGTGGGAATGTGCGGTTCAAGGAAGGCTTCAGGGTGGAGTTGTGGGGGGAGTTGGTGGAAATTGTGCAAGAACTCGTTTCCTTGTGAGAATCCTGCACTTCTTGATTCTGGTGGAGCCAAAAAAATACCACAAAAGTCTTTCTGGAAACTTCCAAGAGCTTTGGAAGACATTTCTATAAGCATTTTGCCGCTTATGCATACTTGGCTTTTGTCCACGACTAGAGACTGATGCCTACGTAAGAGAAAGAGTTCGACTGAAAATACCTGGTTATCCAAGGATTATCATTACAAGTTTATCTCAGATAGTGTGAACTTGTGTGGTTTGACTAGGTCCAGTGGTCTTAACCACTTAAGATTCGAACAGAAAGAGCAATCTGAAAGACTTAATTAGAAATCAGTAATGCAGGGCTGGAAGGTGTCCCAGTATTGAAAATCACTTGCTGCTCTTTCAGTGGACCTGGGCTCAGTTCCTGGCACCTACGTTGGGTGAAGCACAACCACCTACAACTCCAGTTCCAGGAATCTAACATCCTCTTCTGGGTTCCGTGGGCTCCTACACACATGTGGTGCATTTATATACATATATATGCATATATTTTAATATACATACACATATGAATGCATACATACACATATATACATACACATATCCATTCAATTAAATAAAAAAATTTTTTAAAGAAGAAACGCAAGCACATATTTCATAGACGATGTTGACTAGTCAAAGAATCCATGACGAAGTCTGCATAGATGAAGACCAGAATGAGCATTGCAGAGCCACTGGGCAGCAAGACAGAAAGGAGGAAGAAAGCATGAGTCAAAAGGTTCAGAAGCTTGAATGGGGCTGCCTGACCATCGCACATCAGTCGTGTGAACTTGGGTAAATCCCCTCAGTTCTCTGACTCCCTATGCAACCACAAGAATGAAATGAAATCGCGCAGTGGGCGGTGAGAGTGTCAGGGGAAGGGTGCTTTGGAACCAAGGGCTAGCTGGATGAAGCGTGTTAGCTAGGAAGAGAGAGTGACATCTAGGTCGGGAAGGCGGGTGGGCAGAAATCGCCCACAGAGCACTGTGTAGTTTGCGTTGAGCAGCGATTGACAGTCGTTAGAGGCCGAGAAGCGATAAAGCGGCTAGATGCAGTATTAGAAGTCACAGCAGACTTTAAACCTTGTGAAGGAAACCAGCCATCTAAAGAGAGAAACAGGAAGCAGACGCTAGAGCAGTGGTCCTCAACCTTCCAAATGCTGGTGACCCCTTAATACAGTTCCAGACATTGTGGGGACCCCCAGCCATAAAATTATTCCCTTACCACTTCATAACTGTAATTTTGCTACTGTTATGAATCGTAATGTGAATATCTGATTGAAGCCCCTCGGGGGGGGGATCTCGATCCACAGCTTGCTAACCTTTGCACTAGGGTATGGTGTTTCCTGGGACTGGAAGGCAAAATCCCTGCTGCTTCTTCATCCAGAGTCCCCAGCTGCTCTTTGTGAAGATGCTTTTGCTAAAGGTGTTTTCTAAGGCAAAAATATAGTGTGTATGTATCTGTGTGTGTGTGTGTGTGTGTGTGTGTGTGTGAGAGAGAGAGAGAGAGAGAGAGAGAGAGAGAGAGAGAGAAAGATTTTCTAATGGCTGCACTGGAAGAAATTAGTATTTCATTTAATATGTTTCCTTTAACAGATGGAGGAAGCACAGGACCTTCAGGGGGTGGTATTCAGAAGTTGCCATCTTTTGTAAACAGATGGGATTGACAGTGTGGAATTCTGGTGTCAGAAACTTCATTGCTGGGCACTCTGAGGGGAAAGGGATGGGGCCCTCCACAACAGTGGTTCTCAGTCTGTGGGTTGTGACCCCTTTGGGGTTGAACGATCCTTTCACGGGGCTCACATATCAGCTATCCTTCATATCAGATAGTTATACTAAGATTCTTAATAGCAGAAAAATTACAGTTCTCCAGTAGCAATGAAACAATTTTACGGTTGGGGGTCACCGCCACATGAGGAACTGTACTGGAGGGTCACAGCACTAGGAAGGTTGAGATCCACTGTTTTACAGTGTTGCTTCAACTCCCAATGTGCTCTCTTAACTGAGGGTGAGGGCGCCAGTGTACGGGCAGCTGCTCCAGGACCAGGTCCAGCCTTTCTTGCTTTTACTACAGCAGAGCATGGATTCTGGGAGGAGTTTGGGAAACAACAGCAACCAGTTGCTCAGAAATCTGCACACCTGCAACAGCTCCTGGAGAACTCAGGAAAGCTGAAGCGGCGATCTGAAGGTGTCTTGACGGGGAGTCATGCATACCATCTATGTACTAATGGTCCAGAGAGAGGTGGTGCTGAGGTGTTTCCCTTGCTGAGTGAAGAGACAGGGCTTCCCAACCTGTGAGGATGTTGAGGATTTTTTTTTTCTTTTTGACAGCAACAAAGATAGCAAGTCTCTCGACTCTGCCTCCTTTACTGCCCAAAGCCCTCCCCACTCCCCCTATCTTGCTTGGTATCATTTCCTCTTCCACGAGCTCTTATTCGGACTATGATGACTTTAGCTAGTACCCAGACTCGCTCCCTGCTAGGGATGCCTCAGTTAAACAGGGCAGAGAAAGGTGTGGGTTTCGGAGCCAAGTGCAGAGAGCAGCTGGCTCTCAAAAACTTGTCACAAAAGAGAGCCAAGCAGAGCAGAGCTTTTGATTGCCCTGGCTGGTAGGGCTGGAGCCAGGCACCTGTCAAATGCTGCCTCTCCAACCTTCCCGGAACTCCACTCTGCAGCATGTCGGCTCTGACAATGCCAGTGGGCGCCATAGCCTTCCTCCCCCTGTGAAGCCAGCACACCTCCTCCCGCTACTGTCTTCAGCAAATATTTTGACCACCAAGCAAATTTCTCCCTCTCTCTCTCCTTTCTTCCTTCTCCTTTCCATTCTCCTCCCTCTTCTCTCATAGAGCAGAGCATACGGCCTAAAAGAAAAAATGGTGGCGTCTCTATCTTCTCATAGACTGAGGCTTAATAAGAGGCACAATAATCTTGAGTGTGTGAATGACGGAAGAGATTTGAATATATGTATTTCCCTGTCGTTCGGGTCCTGAACTACGTGATGCCATTAGAAATTAATTGGTTAGTAAACACCATACCGAATCAGTTGTTGATGTTTGGGGTCCAGAATGCCATAGCAACTGGATATTGCTTATCTGAAGAAGAGTAAAATCATGTCATTTGGAGGAAAACAGAAAAAGGAAGATCAGCATGTTACAGGAAATAAGGTGGATTCAGAAAGGAAAGTAACAATGTTTCCTCTCGTGAGTGGGAGCTGGAAAAAAGTCCCAATAATAAAAGAGGGACTGTAAAAGAGGAGTGTGGGGGCCAGGGAATGGTTGGGGGTGGGAAGAGAGTAGCAGGGGTGAATATAATTAAAATTTTATACATGCATGTATAAAATTACCATAAAGGAAGCCACTGCTTGGTATAATTAATATATACTAGTAAAGAAAATAAGGAGAGAGAGCATAGACAAAGTAATCTAAAGTCTATAGCCACGAATTGAGTTCTGAGCCTGCAAGTTGGGCTTAGCAGGTGAGTCTTAGGCTCAGGGCTTATGCTCTGGCTTGGGAGCCAAAGGTCTTGAGTTCTATGAAGTCCTGGTGAACTTGAGCCTTAATTAAGTTTTCCTCTTCCAGGTTTCCATTCTTTTGTAAAATGACAGGTTAGACACTTCCAAAGTACCATGATTTCCACGGAGTTGGCCACAGTTCTTGGGGCACTTGCCTCCACCTGAGGCCTGTGAACCAAGCAAACCTGTTTCGAGTTACTCGGTCCCTCATGAAGGAAGCGCGCGCACACACACACACACACACACACACACACACACACACACACACACACACACACACACACACACACACACACAGTGTTGCCCAGGGACTGGGTCTTGTGTGTAAAGAGCTGCAGCGTGATGGCAGCGGCATTCCAGCCCAGCACATTCCTTCCCGCACCACAGAGCCTGAGTACATTTGCTGCTGCTGTTTGTCGCGAGCTCTCTAAGCACCTGCCCATTTAGAGATGATTGCTCCTCTCCCAGGACCCGCTCAGGTCAGCCTGTTCTCAGGGAAAAATCAAACAAGGATTGCTGAGCCTGGAATCCATGATTAAGGTGCCTGGCTAAGTAAAGGACCATGTACTTTCCCAACTGGTCAGCTGTGCCCCGGATATCCAAAGCAGGATGCCACATGACTCATGCTGGCTTGGTTGTTGCTCTAATGCTGGCTTTGCAGATGGATTTAGGGCTAAACAGTGCAGCTAAATCAGAAGCAGCAGAGAGGGACTGTGGAGGGAATGGGGAGTAAAGGGGATTTCCATTAGGGCTTTTCAGAAGCTGAAGCCCATTCTACCTTTGTCGATGACTGTGGTTTGCTCGGATCAAGATCAAAGGCATCACCGTGGGCAGAAGAACCATGACAAACACGCTGCTATGTCTGCTGAAACCTAACATTAGCCCCTCTCTTAGCCTGCTGTCTAGACTGCAAGTGGGTGCTCATACTAGATCCGGCTGTGTGGAGAGTCAGGGTGCTCCCTTCTGATGGGGGAAGGAAGTGACAAAACCCTTTCTGATCCCCCAAAGGAAGCCCTTGGATAGTTAGCAGTGAGGCACAATGCAGCTATTGCTCTGATCATTTTATGAGGAAGAAGGAGCGTGCAATAACTGCAGGGGCAGGGTTTTGAGAGCAAAGAACTGTTTGGAGGGAAAATCCACTCAGCAGGGTTGGCATCTTCTAGTCTCTGCCTTGACAGCTTTTGAAGGCCCCTCTGAAGCCCATTAAAACGCTGTATACTTTCTCTTTACAGAGAAAGAGACCTGTACTAATAGTCACTGAGAACAACTAGTGGGGTTCTTCGTTTTTTTGGAGGGAGGTGTTTCATGCAATATCTCAAAGTTTCAGTGGATGTTCAACCACAACTTGTTGAGGTGAGGGAGCATTCCAGCCTCTGGATGACCTTGCTGGGTGCTTCTGAACACTGCTCACTCTCCATTTGCCCCTTGAGAACACTGACTACAGAAACATCAAGGAGAAAGGCAGATAGATGCTCATGACCTCTGTTTCAGTCACTTTTCTAGTGCTGTGCGAGAACATCTTGAACGAGACAACTTACAAAAGAAAGTGTTTAATTGGAGCTTACAGCTTTAGAGGGTTAGAGTCTATGATAGTGGAGCAAAGGCATGGCAGCAGGCAGCTCACATCTGGATCTGAAATTTAGAGGCAGAGAGAGAGGCACACTTCAAAGCCCACGCTCCTGGTGACACATCTCCAACAAGGTCATACCTCTTAATCTTTCCCAAACTTCTGTCACCTGGAGACCAAATATTCAATGGGGGCTTTCTCATTCAAACCACTACACATTCGTCAAGAATTTAGATGCAGGTATTCACTCACATGGTCTTCCCATTGAACCAATGAGGTGGTTCACTGCACACTGAGTGGGAAGCTAAGAGAACTAGATGTTAGATTTCAGTCTTGCTTCTGGAAGTAACTTGCATCCTTCAAGGAAAATCTGACATTCCTTTTCTGGAACTTGTTTTAATTGAGACAACTGATTGGGTTAGGTAATACTATTATTAATCCCCAAGCGTCCATCATGATATGATCAGCTGACAGCAATTTAAAACCTTGAACGATGGCTACAGCTATGCTGTACCAATGTACATGATACAGTGCTAAATAAATATCTAATGCAAGACTGGATACTGAGTTTACAGCTTTGAAAAAATGATGTAAGGGGAAGAGAATAATAAAAGGTATGTAAACTATAGCTAAGGACATAGGAGAAAAGGCATCCAAGTATTTTCAAAGTTTATATTCTAGTTTCTTATAAGTAGAGATGATGGTAAGAATGATGGTGTGAAAAACATTCTTATCCTTCTCTCCCACTATTTAATACTTTCTAAAGTCTTTATCAGTTCTGAGTTTCAATACTCTTAACCGTATGAGGAATATAAATACCTTCTAAGTGTTAAGACCACATTTACACTAGGTGGTTCTTGTGGACATTTTCACACATGTCAGCACATCTCAGTGAGGATTATGATTCAAAAAGTGGATCATCCATTACTGTCCACACTTATCGGTCATCAAACTGAGACAGAGGCTAGATTAGGTCACATGGCTGTGAATGAGATTCTAGGGGCACATCAGAGTGGACACCCTGAAGCCCATCACACTGCTACAGAGCTGGACCTCAAATTGTGCCAGTAAAAAAGGGAGGCCTATTTCTTCGGAGCCCCCTACTGCTGATCTGGCAGACCCCAAGTACATTTCTAAAGCTCATATGACATTGGCTATGTCAAAAAACTGAAGATTGAACAGTTAGGCACTAAGAATGGTGGTGCAGAAGAATTCATCCTTTGATTGAAATTTGTCATCTAGAGGTTGGTGATCCTAGGGGCACTTTGAAGAAACAAATGGATAAATTTAAAAACACATGCTTTGGTAGAAAGCAAAGCCATCCTAAACATGTGTTGATATTATCAAAATTTGCTGAGTAAAATAGCCAGGGTTCAAACCCACCATGCCCACAAGGGTTTTCCATCTTTCTCCCCAGGACTGGAATGGTACAGCACTGGGAATTGTCACTGTTCTAGGCAAACTGAAGCCGTGGGGCTCAGACTTCTTTCCTTACGTGGTGCTTTGTGGCAGGTAGTAGTTACAGACTCCAGAGCTTCTATAGCAGTGACCTTCTAGGCATGCTTCTATATAAAATGCAAGGTAAGAAGCTGCACTTTGCTGATATAACTCTTGGCAAGGATTTAATGTCAAGGGCAATCGTTAAATTCCAAAGAGTAGGAGTATATTTGGACATCTAGAGTTTTCTCACAGGTCTGACTCATATGGAGGCTGAACAGGCAATACCCTATTCTAAGCTGGCCATCTCTGTGCTTAATGAAGGCTTGTTGGGGACCACTTTTAGCTGGCCGTCTACACTGGGTCAAGTCAGTTAAGGACCCCTTGGCCTTTAGAAATGAGCTGGAGTCTGTTGTTTAATAACACTCAGCTTTTGCCCATGGAAAATCCTTAAGATTTAGTTAAGTAAGTGTTATTCAAAAAAGACAATTGTTGCCATTAACTACTAACTGCAACAGCTATATTGGCGTCTCTGTTTAAAAGAGAGGCAGAAACTGAGCTCAAAGTGCTCAAGGTGGGAAGCTGTTCACTAGTATCTCCCTTGACTCAAGTCAACGATTTCAGAGTTCCGACCTCGAGTAAATGTTTATATTCTCTTTGACAGCTTTAAACTAAAGAATAAGAACCCAAGTGCTCAATTATATGGCAAGCATGTGTTGGAATATCCTGTCAGAGGCAGGAAGGAAGGAACCTTCATGAAGGGTTACTAGTGGGGGAAACTCACCTGGACAGACTTAACCTGGGTATAGCACTATGAAGGACCTAAGGATGCTGAGCACAATCTTCCTCATCTTTCAAGATTCCTTCCCTTATGGGTGAGATGCCCACGGGTTGTATAATCCCATTTGTTTTCTAGTAAAATGATTAAAGCAAAGGCTAGCACATTCAGGACATGCCTTCATTCATTCCCCACAGGGTAGCCCTTCTTCTACCAGGACTCAGAACTTGTCTCCTCAGAACACAGAATCTGGTGGCAATCTGGGACTTGGGAAGGAAGCCACAAGAGGAAACAATAAACTATAGTTTTGTCAATAGTTTTCTTAGGAGGATTCTGACATGCAGTAGAGCTGCATTTATCTTTACAACACTCTCAAGGGAAGGTGATCCTGAAAAAGAGGGTTTAATGGTCTGAGGGTGTCTTTGTCTTAGGAAATTAAAAAAAAAAACTAAGCAAAATAAAATAAACTCATGAAAATAAATAACTTGAGAAACAGGACTAGAAGAAACTAAACCTTGAAAAGGAATATGGGGACTTGTTTTTGTCACCCATCCCACGCTTTATTTCTCTTCTTTTTATCATAGAGGTTCATAAAAAATAGTTGCACATGAAAGTACAACTATCACCTAATAATAAATAATTTGTTATTGGTCTTAACAGCAAGATGTCTGGACTGGTCGGATGAGGCAGATTATTTGTTACAGCTACCATCTGCACTGACCTTGGATGGACAGAAGTCTGTGTTTTCTACATTTTATATTCACCATCAGCTGGAAGCTTTTTGTCTAGGACTGATAACTCCACTTAACCTGAAGGAGATTATTATATTTGTATCCCTAATGGAACCCACCATCTGTAAAACCAAGGGCTTCCCAGGCAATAATAGCATCAGCCATGTTGGGGCACTACAGATCAATGATACAGCTGCCCCCCAAGTTCTCAGTCTCTTTTGCTCTCCATTGATTGGCTACACCCTGAAATCATCTTTAAGAATAATATGAATTAATCATGTTTATTTCCTTCTTGATCTGACTAGCTGGTGGCTTATTCTGTCCTCTCTGGCACTTGTAAATGAAGCATGGCAGTGCTTTGCTAGAATGTATATCTTAGAAGCTTTCAATTAAGATAATCAGAAGGTTTCACATCCTGTTCCTTCTCAACTGTTTGGGAATTGTCCACCCGCAAGCAAACCAGTTTCTCCAGGCTTTGCTTGACTGTTGAATTTTAGTCAGAAAAGAGGATGCTTCGGAAGTCTCTGAGTTTTAAACATTCCTGAACCCATCTCCTTTCCATATGTATGCATTCTAAATATGCAGCGAGCACCGCCAGCTTGTGGGAATGCTGAGGACAGAGAGAAGAACATCTCCATCCTTTTTGGGGGGGGATTCATAGACTAATATGAGTTAAATTAGAAACATGTGGTCTTCAGTCAGCACAGAGGTGCTCACAGCTTAGGAAGAGTGGTTGTACATGGCCAGGGAGGACTATCTTGATGAAGAAAGTGAAACCCAAGAGTTAGATGTTGGGTAAAGATTCAGTCATCATGTTCACAGCCAGAGCACTGATGCTCAGACTGCTTAAAGCAAAACTACATTTGTGGAGGAGCTGGAGATATGGGGAAGAGGGGAGACCATATTATGAAGGACTTTGAATATTTTCCTCATGATTTTGGATTTAAGACCAAAGCAATGAGAATCCCATAAGTGAATTGAATATGAGAGAAATACAAGGAAGATAAAAATATGTCAAAGAATAATTTTTTATTGTTCGGGGTGAGATTACTCACTGAAATTTACCAGAGTAGAAGAAGCAGCAAGGACTTGAATGGTTATAGCAGAAATACTGAAGGAGAGGAGACAAGGTAAAAATGGAGGCAGGAGAATAAATGATGTCCTTGTGAGACCGTGTGTGTGCGCGCGCGCGTGTGTGTGTAGATGTGATAAATGGTAAGGGACAATAGAAAAGTCCTTGTGAGACCCTGGGTTATGTGTGTATATGTGTGTGTGTCTGTGTGTGTACAGATGTGATAAACAGTAAGGGACAATAGAAAAATCCTTGTGAGACCCTGGGTTGTGTGTGTATGTGTGTGTGTGTGTGTGTGTGTGTGTGTGTGTATAGATGTGATAAATGGTAAGGGACAATAGAAAAGTCCTCACATTTCAGAATTTGACCACGTGGAGAATGATGCTGTTACTCAACAAGGTGACTGTTAGATTCTTACTCAATTTCCTGTGATAGGCAAAGACAGTTCAGACAATATTGTAATGAGAAGACCCAGGTCCAAACACATGAATAAATGGTGTTTTTCTTTTCTTTCCTTTTTCTTTTTTTTTTTCAAATTCTTATCAAGGCTGAAAAATCTTCTAAGCATACATGAAAGAAACAACAGGGCCAAGATTACTTTGAACTCATTGCACACAATTCCTTTCATATAAGATGTGGTTGACAAACATTAATTAAGTCTCCCTGCTCCTCTTTGAAGTAATGCAGGAAATATGTACAGGTGGGTAAACTGAGGCCCCAGGACCTGAAAGAAGAGCCTGAGGACATAAGAGGGCAGGTGTAGCATTTGAACAGACCCTCATATGAGGCCCCTGTTTCTCTGATGAGGCCAGATGTAGGCACTTGCTTCCATGTAAAGGTCCTCAGCACGCTCTGTAAACCCGGTAAGATGAGGAAGACTGAGCTGTCTTCTCTGACCTGGGACTTGACAGCCTTGGGCCTCATAGAATATTCCAAACCCATAATGCAGACCCATTCATCCTTCATTCCCCAATCTGTCATATCCTTTTGAACGTCCATTTTGTCCCTATAATTAGCTAGTCACAAGGGCGGGCAGAAGGTTAGAGTCTTTGTATTAGTGGTAAGGAAGCGACATGAGTTTCTTCTGCTGCTTCCTCTTTTCTTGCACACGGGCTTTGGTTTAACATTCAAGGGTATTTATTGTACAGTGCGAGTGAGCTTGTGGAGGAACTGAGTGTGATGTAGCCCCCTCTTCTAGTTTGCTCAAAGATGTGGGCATCTCGAGCAAAAATGACCCTTCCTAATTACTCTGACAATTCCAGGCTCTTCTGTCATTGGACATGGCTATCTTGGGAAGGCTCGTGTAGAACCACCCCCTAACAAAGGTGACAGGTGACTCTATGCACTACACCAAACCGCATCTGTTTGCTAAACTACAAGCATCCAGAAAGATGGATCTTGATTCATTGTTTCCGCTGCCCAATGACACAGTTATCACTGTCACCCCATTTCTTAGTCAATAAAAACACATTTAGCACCTACGATTAGGAAAATATTGGACACCATCATAACACAAGATAGATAAAGTCCCCATGCACAGCAATCTTCCTAGTACCAAGGGAGATACAAAAGAAATGCAGGAACAACATAAGGTCCGAAGTCACCTCAGTGTTCTCAACCTGTGGGGTTGCACATCAGAGATTTAGATTACGATTCATAATTGCAGCAAAATTACAGTTATGAAGTAGCAATGAAATGATTTCATGGTTGGGGGTCACTGAGGAGAAACTGTAGCAAAGGGTCACAGCGTGTAGGAAGGTTGAGAACCATTGAAGTAGATGTTTCCGGCATGAAGGTCAGGAGGAAGTACAGCACAGATAAGCACATGCAAGGGTGCTGTGAAGCCAATGACAGAGGCAACTCACCTAGCGGGGGGTGGGGGGGGAACATAGTCCTAGTCGACGCTGTACAGCTTACTGGCAGTTCAGCAGGGCAGAGATGGTTGGGAGATGGGCTCAGAACTCACAGCAAAAGCATTCAGTACTGCTCTCAGAGGGCGACCACGGGAGCAAGGTAATGAAAAGCAATTACTCAGAAAATAGCAGACTTTTAGAGAGGGGTATGTGGAAAGGTGGGTGACAACCAATAGTAAGTGTTTACACAGCACACTGGGGCAGTCAGTCAACATTTCAGGCCTCCACTGGGTATTTTAATTTTTGTTCTTCTGAATCCATTATCTCTTTTTTCCTTATTAGAATTCCCTTTCCTTAGGAGCATTTCTTAAAGAAACCATGAACTACCAGCATACCTAGTTGCCTTGCTGAATATAGTAGACCCTTGAAGAATCTTGCTTCTAGCTAAAATTTCTAAGGGAGCCATTCAGGCTAGTGGCATCTAGACATTTTGTTCATTAGTTTGGCGAACCATTGATTTTTCTGGTTTATTTACTGCATTTTCCTCCCCCCTTATGATTTAACTCTCCCAAACATAGGGCGGTTGCATGAAAGGAGCTGTATCATAAATGCTTTCGAGGGTTATGTGATTTATACATACAGCCTTCATGATTCATGTCTTGAATGGCCATGTTAGTGGATTATTTTTATTAAATTTCTGATTTATGTGAAATAGATAAATACGCGGATCATTTAGAACAAGGATGTCTGTGTCTGGGGTTAGAGAGGCGAGGGACCGACTGGGATTTGGATGTATGACTAACTCCCTATTGGTCCTAATGGGATTTACACAGGAAGACTCCTGTATTCCATGATACGATCTGCCTTCATTCTCACATGTGGTTAGCTGTATGGTATTGGTATCATAACTAATTTCCGAGCATGTTAAATCAATAGCTCTTTTAGATGTCTCCCTGAAGGCATAAAACATAAAAAGAACATGTCTGTTCTCTTCTACCCCTTTCCATGTTGAATTTTCAGATTACCTTGTGTGTCTTATCTCGCTTTGAACTGTGACTGATTTCAAAGCCGCGTGCTGCTGTTTCTCAGCGTTCTGAACGATATCCCACATTCAGTCAGATTTTGCCTTCTTCACAGGAGACTGTGGAAATCGTGATACTGCCTGACAACGGCATGGCTTCATAGACGACAGGATTTAAGTAAAATTTCCTGGCATCACCTGAAACCATTTTCAAGTTCCCTCCCAAGCGCGGGAAGGAACTTTTGCTGTGTGCGGTGGTGCAGTCGTGTGCAAAAGTATTCACGTTTCAAGTAACCAAACCAACAAGTCTTATTTTTTCTCTGCTTATTACAATCAGGGGAACAAACATGCTAATAAAATTGTGTTCAGCAGTTCCTCTATAAACTCCCTCCTTCATTTTAGCTCCAGCTGGTATAACAGAAAGTGTAATATACTTTGGAGGCATTTTTAATAAAGCCCTCTCAGGCGGCTCTGTGCGGCAATGTAATCTATTTACAGTTTCCGATTAGTTTACCTTCAGAGAGGTCGCAGTCTCTTATCTCAGGGTAAAAAAGTCACTACTTTCACAGCCCCATTCACTACTTTTGAGTTAATCTGCCTTTCTCTTACTGTTCCAAAGTGGGAGGAAGGCAGAGCGGCAGTGCTCTTAGCGCTGTGATGTGCGAGCTCATTCTTTACATGGGAAATAAAAACCTTGCCCTGGTTTCTTTATGGGGCCCCACGTTCAGTGTTTTATTTACAAAGGTTAAGAAGTGCAAGGGGCTATTTCATGATTTGTTTTTATTAAAATAGCTGCAAAGGTGTTCTATGTTATCCTGAGGGTGAAAGAGTTATTCACTCAAGGTGACCCCTTCTACGCGTGCGATGACTTGGGGACAAGGATTTGCAGGAAGGAACATGAGAGTGCGGGCAAAGGGATGGTCCGAAGGAAGGACAGCCGCTTTCTTTAGCTGGCTCAAGCCTTCTGCTAACATTTTAACCAACCTCCTTCAGTTCTTACAGAAAATGGCATGGCCTAAGTGAGGACCACTGCTTCTGAAATTCAACTGGCAGTTCGGCTTTTAGCTCGCCACGGCAGGACAGGGTGTTCATGAAGGTACCGTGGGATTTATTGAACTCAAGGCCATGTTTTTCTGATCTTAAGATCTTGAGCTCTGGCTTGGGGGGCTCCTTGTGATAACGGAGGCAAAAACCGAGGGGCAACGAGACCATCCCTATCTATGCAATTGGAGGTTCCAGATAACCGCACAAGGCCGCCTTGTTTCTGGTGTTCATGACAAAATGAAATACGTCGTAGTGTTTAAAAATTATCAAGAATTTGAAGATGGCGCCAGTGGATCATTAAATCATACATAGGATCCTTAAGCACAGGATCTTGTGTGCCTTTACAGGGCTCTCATCCATTCATAAGCCTCTGGAGACGAGGGGACTGTTAAAAAGAGAAATCCTGACTTAACAGCCACCGAAGGGACATGGGTGGCTGCTGCTCTTCCTCCACACCGAAGGCTGAAGCTGATAACTGAATCCTACAATCCTGGATGCACTACCAACTGTTGCCTATGAATGTCTTTCTCTAGATTTCTTATTTGAAAAAGCACAGCTTAAAGCACATCTCTGGAGAATTGAGTTTAACAGTCCTAAAGCCATCATGAAGCCAGAGTTTTGAAGTGGTCTCTTGGAAAATTTGGTAACAAAGAGATTTTTAGAATAATCAATCATTAACATTTTTCCCTAATAATGGTGTCCTGCTTGGCTCTTTTGTCAACTCCATACAAGCTAGAGTGGAAAGAGGAATCTTGATCGAGAAAATGCCTCCCTCCTTCTGACTGCCTGTAGGCATCATGTCTGTAGAGCATTCTTATTAATGATTGGTGTGGGAGGGCCCAGCTCACTGTGGGTGGTGCCCCACCTCAACAGGTGGTCCTCAGTTGTATAAGAAAGCAGGCTGATCAAGCCTTTAAGCACCATTTCTCCATGGCCTGCACTTTTAGTTCTTGACTCCAGATTCCTGCCTTGAGTTTCTGCCTTGACTTTCCCCAAGGATGGATTGCAACCAACAAGCCAAATAAATCCTTTCCTCCCCAGACTTCTTTTGGTCATGATCTTAGCTGTAGCAATAGAAACCTAACTAAGACAAATGGTTAGGAATTTTCCCCAAAGAGAACTTGGGAGTTTGGGAAACAGATGAGGCAGCTCCAAGATAGATTGAGACTCAGTCTTTTCCTAAGTATGTGGCCTTGAACAAGAATTGGCTTCACTAGCATTCCTGGATACCACTGTCAGCACTCCTAGCCGCATCAGACAATTCTAACGCCATAGCTCACACACAAGGACACTTGTCAGGGTTCCTGGGAAATAGAAAGCCCTCAATAAGTAGAGCCGAATGGAAGAGGAATGATGGAGAGAGAAGGGAGACAATGCTAGCAGAAGCACTCACGTGTTGGACTCTTACCTCACCGCTGTTGCCCGTGAAGCTTTTGGCAGGTCGTTTGGAACTTCTTTGCAGCCGTATCCATCAGCTGCCAGTAGATAGCGAGCCATGGTAAAGTTTAGTAGGTTAAAATAATTGTGATCTATATGCTAAGCATGTGTCTACACAAAGGTCAGCTGTCTAGACTAGGTAGCTTTGAGTTGCTGACTGGCCTGGGCCACTGACTGGCAGATGTGTTCATCCCCTCTTCTTTCCCTTTGTTGATTCTCTTGGGTTGACAGTGTGGCAGGGCTGTGCCTTCACAGCACCACGGAAGCACAGGAGAGAAACTGTTTGTACGCTACGTCAAGTTTTGCTGACTTGTGGCTGTGAATCATATGGACCAGTCTAGACAGGTGGCCTTTGCACTGTGACCTATGCAAGGCAATGGGCAAGGACAGACAAGCACACTCTATGCCTAGTAGAAGGTTTAGGCTACCAGCGTGAGACATAGTAGGAAGAAGGAGAGCCAATACTCGTTTCCTTCAGTGTACCGAGGGGTTGTCCTTTATTCTTGTTCGCTGCAAAGCAACATCTTAGCTTGGATACTTTGATGAAGATGTTTGGCAAAATTCTGATGGTTCAAAAGTACAACACTAGCAGTGGTGGCAGTGTGTGCATGAGGGGCAGATACCATGGTGAGATAGGAAGCCCAAGACACTGGGAAGTGACTGGGTTAGTCTTATAGAAAACCACTTTCTGTATGCATCCATCCGAGGAGCCAAGAATGATGCTAACTCCACTGAGGAGCACACTCTCTATACTTGTGTACCTCCTAAGTAGGTTTCACCTCTTCGAGGCCTATGCCGTCTTATCAACACTGTCTTATAATAGACAAGAATACAAATCTCTGTGGAATAAACTTCATCCACATCACAGTAGGAATTACTGAAATGACATCTCCCTCATAGACTTCTGTGGGAGACATGAACTAATCCATGTGTAGTATTTAGCATAGCAAAGGCCCACTGTAGCAGCGTGAGGGTCAGCTATGTTTCTAATGATGATTCTGGTCACTGAATGACCCCCAGATAATGAATAATTTTAGATGAGAAAGGCAGGTGTGGGCGAGGGGAGTCGACAAGTGAAGCTTTTACCCAGCCCTTAGAAGATGCACGTGTCTTTCATGAAAATAAATGAATAAAAAGTTCCTGGATGGGGAAGAACAAAGACAAAAAGCCTACAGGCTAAGTAATCAACTTCAGTCACAGACTGGGCTGGAGTTGTGGGTGAATTCACCATCTTTTATTTCTATCATTGTTCTTTGGATGTCCCGGAGGTGAATTGTCACTCCCCCTGTCTCACTATTCATTTGGAAAGAGAACAGAGCCTGGGTATGTCATGAACCAGCTCCAAACCTGTGTTCTTTGCCTGGAACTTCCTAGCGTATTTCCCTGCCCTGGGCAGGTGCCGCCTCTCACAGTCCGCTGCTTCCATCCTAAAGGAAAAGTGTCCGCAAGGTTCAGCATATCAGAAATTATGGGCTTTGCTTCAAGATTTCAGCCCTATGTAATGGCTTTTAATAATGGCTATTATTTGTGTATCAGGATCCAGGAAAGCTCCAGAAGTCTGGAACTTCTGTTCTCTAGGACCAGTGGAGATTTGCAGGGTAGGGCAATCAGTCAATACTACAATCAGTACTACAAGCTTTCCCACCCAAGCTTCTTACACTTGCAATCTCCGGCGCGCTGAGGCTCATCCCCCCCCCCCCATTGGACACTGATTAACCACCAGGGGCAAGGAGCCTGCTGCTAGCACAGTCCGCGTTGTCGAGGCGTGTTAGCATCCCCATCAGTCGCCACAGCCTCCGGAACATATGTGGACGCTGAGGGTGTGCTTTCCTTCAAAACAACCCTTTAGAAAATTCATATATAGCATGAAGTCAAGCTTTGAGCTGGATCTGGAATTCTTCCAGCTTTAGAAGTCTGGCACGCGGGCAAATCTTTAGCCAAAGTGAAATCAGTACCCGGTGACAGGCTCCATGCTGAGCCCGTCGGGTGAATTGGGAGGGGCTCTGAAAAGCTCTGGGAAGGGACTGTTTCTTTCTTTTTTTTTTAATATGCAAAGACTTAAAAGAAACTGACAAGAGGTGGTCAGCACTCTCCTCAGACTGAAGAGGAAAGGCTGTAGAACAGCTGGGATAAAGCACCTGAGGATCAGGTGAGCATTAGGAGAGAATTGTGTTCAGGTCACATATTGGAAGAAAGGGAGACAAGAGCAGAAAATTTCCCACCTGTACTGGCTAGTTTTATAACAACTTTAGCTAGAGTCATTAGAGGAGGGTGCCTCAATTGGGAAAAAAAAATGCCTCTGGAGGATCCAGCTGTAGGGCATTTTCTTAATTTGTGATGGAGAATGACCCAACCCCTTGTGGGAAGTGCCTTCCCTGGGCTTGTGGTCCTGTGTTGTGGGACAATGGTTTTACCCTGTAAAGATTTGTTTCTTGTACTTTTTAAATAAAATGCTGATTGGCCAGTAGCCAGGCAGGAAGTAGAGGTGTGGCGACCAGGTAGGAAGTAGAGGCAGGGCAGTGAGAACAGGAGAATTCTGGGAGAGGAAAGTTCAGTCTGCAGTTGTGACCCAGATGCAGAGGAAGCAAGGTGTGACTGCCTCGCTGAATAAGGTGGCTAACACAGACAAGAATTATGGGCTGATATAAGTTATAAGAATTAATTAATAAGAAGCCTGAGCTACTGGGTCAGTCAGTTTATGATTAATATAGGCCTCTCTGTGATTTCTTTGGAACTTAACGGCTGTGGAAACTGGGCAGGACAGAAACTTAAGTCAACAGTCCTGGGTTCTATGAGAAAGCAGGCTGAGAAGGCCAATAAGCAACTTCCTCCATGGCCTCTGCATCAACTCCTGCCTCCAGGTTCCTGCCCTGTTTGAGTGCCTGTCCTGACTTCCTTTGTTGATGAGCAGTGATGTGGAAATGTAAGCCAAATAAACCCTTCCTTCCCCAACTTGCGTTGGTCATGGTGTTTCATCACAGCAATAGAAACCCTAAGACAACACGCCTCCCCTTCCCCTTCACCCACTGATCACAGAGGGTATGTCAGGGGATGTAGGTACTTGTTTATGTGGTGGAGCCCATCAGGCTATGGAAGAATATGTATAGCAGAAGCAAGATCTAGGCCTAGCCCAGAAATGAGGCAGCTGGGGGACAGATATCTTAGACACGAAGTCCCAAGTTGCCTTTGGACCCTGATCACACGCCAAAGTAGATGCCGAATTTCAGAGGGAGCATCCTCTCCATTTCAAATAAGATTATAGCTTGAGAGTAGAGTAGAGACAGCAGTATCCCAACAGTCCAGAAGGTTGGCCAGTTAGAAGACTTCCCCAGCCAGGCAATCAGCAAAGAAGAAAAAAGGTTGAGGAATAAGTTAGAATTATTTCTGAGGTTGGAAATATGGGGAGACCTAGAAATGACTGAGAAAATGACAGTGGAATCTGCAGTATGCTTGGATTTCCAATTCTTCCCATTGTCCTGGAAGTGGAAGATTTTATTCCTTTTAGTATTGGGATAAAATTCTGCTATATTATATATTGCATTTATTTATATATTTTTAGGTCACAATTACTGATTAATACTACTGTTATGCATATCGCTACTTTAAATGCTTCTTTGGTTATTGTACTAGTGAAATATATCTATATCAAGACTTATAATATACTTTGGTGTTTCCCTTTTTCTTTTTGGAAACAGGTCTTATTATGCAGACTAGGCTGGCCTTGAACTCACAGAGATTCTCCTGCCTCTGCCTCCCAAGTGCTTGGATTAAAGGCATGTGCCACCAATATATTTCAATATAATTTGCTCTCTTAGTCATTTTACTTAATTTATTGTGTATACATAAACATTAATTAGGGTCTGAGGATGTAGCTCAGTTGACAAGAATGCTTGCCTTGCGTATATAAGGCACTGTTTGTAGTCTCAGTACTACAAAATAAGCAACCAGCATGGAAAAAAACCCAAACACTATGTGGTGAGGGGGTAAAAGGCTTTGTCAGACTGTCAAAGAAGTTTATGGCACACACAAAATTGCCAAGGTCATGGAAGGTAGAGGAGAGAGTATATCTAAATTCGAGGATCTCTTTCAAAGCAGGGGAGACCATCAGAATCCCATACCTGTTACACTGAAGGGCATGAAACAAAGCAGGATTAACTGGGGGTGGGGAGACCCTGCAGAAAGACAATCAACTGAGATATAAAAGAAGACATGTGTGTTATTTACTTTTCTGCTGCTGTGATAAGACACTATGACCAGGGCAGCTCAGAAGAAAGGGTTCAATTGAGCTCATGATTTCAGAGTGTTAAGAGGGCCTGATGGCTGAACAGAGGCATGGCAGCAGCAACAGCTGAGAGCTCACATCTCAAAACTATAAGCCAGAGGCAGAGAGCGCACTGGGATTGACACAAGTCTGTTGAAATTCCATAGCTTGTCCCAGTGACACACCTCCTCCAACATGGCCCCACCTCCTAATCCTTCCCAAGCAGTTGCATCAGCTAAGGTCCAAGTGTTCAAACACTGAGCCTTTGGAGACCATTCTCATTCAAATCACCACAGTGGGAGAGCAAAAGTGAAAAAGGGAGGGGTTCAGTGGCCGAGACTAGGTACCCATGAGAGAAGCGACATCATGAAAGGAAGAGGAGAGGCAGGGTATAGAAGAGATGGGCAGGAGCCAAGAGAGACTTTCACGTGTTTCCATAAATCATCAGAGAGCCGAGAGAATTTGTAATGAGAAAGAAAGCTATTGTCACAGAACTGCTTCATGGAGAGTGAAAAGGGGTGCCAGGCAGAGGCACATTCTCTTGTAGAATCTAGCCTGATGCCATGTCACGAGTCTCTGAAGTCAGATCATGCCTGGCACACTTGGAATTTTCTAAATGACCTCCAGAACACACCAAAAGACTGCTTGTGACTCTCTGAAGGCACCATTTGGTAAAAGGCAATGCTGGCCCCGAGTGCACATCTTCAAGATGTGATGTTATAGAATATTAGCTGAAGATGTGTTACATTCATTTATGCTGTGGAACATTAATGATGCAAAGATGTGTTTCATTCTTTTATGTTGTATTTGTTTAACTCTGTGAAGATGAGTCACTTTGCCTGCCTAAAACACCTGATGGTCTAATAAACAGCTGAGTGACCAATAGCCAATCAGGAGAAAGGATTGGCAGGGCTGGCAGGCAGAAAGAATAAATAGAAGGAGAAATCTGGGAAGAGAGGATCGAAGATCGAGAAATGAGAAAAGGAGACAGAGAGAAGATGTCAGGGGCCAGCTACACAGCAAGTCACGAAGTAAGAAATAAAAGTATATAGAATAGAGAAGGGGAAAAGCCCAGAGGCAAAAGATAGACTGGATAATTTAAGAAAAGTTGAGTAGAAATAAACCACGCTAACACCGGCTAAGGCCAGGCTTTCAGAAGAAAGAATAAGCCTCCATGTGATTTATTTGGGAGCTGGGTGGCGGCTCCCTGAAGAGTAAAGAACGAAGAGTAACAAGTAAAAACAACCAATAACAATGTGACAGTGCATGAGACGGCAAATCAGTTGAGAGGTGGGAGAATAATCCTATTACCCAGTTTCCTCACCGACTGACCCACTGAAGTAAGTGTGGCATAGTCTCCCAGAGGGCACATTGGCTTTACTGCCTGTGGAACAACTTGTTATCTTCCTGTTTCCAGATCATTTTCCCACATCCATTCTTCTTTCTCTCCTTCTGATCGCCTCAAACAAGCCATATGAACCCAAACCTTGCCTAGAGGTGTGATTTGAAGAAAATTCAATCTAAGACAAAGGCATTTCACTGACTCGAGAGATGAGAACATGGAGGAGTTGGGTCCGGAGAGATGATAAGCTCTCAGGACCTGCCTTTGCATCAAACATGGATATGTAAGAGTCAGATGCATTGGGAATGATGTTGGTCTTTCTTTTTGCCTCTTGCAACTAGTGAAAAGATCTGGAAGTGTCTGAGATAGAGATAACAGAGGAAGAGAAAATTGCAGAGGAATTTAAGAAATCTAGTAAGAATACGATGGCTGAGCTGTCCATGGGTTAGATTCTGATGGAAACTCCTGGCAGAGAAAAAAAAGCACATGAAAATAATTGGGCTAGTAGCCTCACTTCAGGCCTCCAGAATATTCCCCAGAGAACAGTTGAGGAACTTGAGTCTGGTCCTTTTGGACAGAACATCTATGACAGCTCACTCTTTCTTACTTCCCTTACTGCTAACCACCAATTTCCCTGACTCTACAGAAAGCAAGGCCTTGCCAGGAATTCCTTCCAGGAATAGAAGGTCAATTAAAAAACCCATTTTTCCCTTTAGGTAGTTTTCACTTGTGGGTGTGTTGAAGAGAGTGTGTATCTTTCAATTCCTTGTTTCTTGTTTTACAAAGGTAAGTATTTTGTATAATGATTTCATATTATTTATATTCCAAATGAAATTTTTGAGAGGGGAAACACAGAGCCCTGTTTATAATTATGTCAGGATATTAAGCAAACACGGGAACAGTCTTAGGCAAGCTAAGATGTGTAGATGGACTGATTATGTGGTTAATGGTGAAAGATATGGCCTGCCTCATGTCTTCCTACAGGTATGTGGATGAAAACATGAGACAGAAAGGCAGAGAGAGAGAAAATAAGGAGAAAGTCAGAGAGGAGAGAGAGAGAAAGGGAGGGAGGGAGGAAGGGAAGAAAAGAGGGAGGGAGGAATGGATAGAACACATCACATAGCAATTTGCCTTAAAGATTTTTTTTTTGTGTGTGACACATCTATACTTGGAAGGGTTTATATTTCTTTTCTCTGTTTGTCCCTTTCATGTACATATGGTTTATATTTTATCTTACCGGCTTTTAGCACTAGCCTATAACTCAGTGCCTACCATACACTAGACATTAAATGATATTTAAATACTCAAGGGAGCAGGTTTTTCTTTTCAAATACTCTTGAAACTTGCATTTCTCAATCACTCCAGAAAGCACAGATTATTTTCGTCTTAGTCACTTTTCTGTTGCTGTGAGAAGGTACCACAACAAATGCAACTTATAAAGGAAAGTATTTACTTGGGATTTGTGGTTTCAGAGAGTCAGAGTTTATAGATATCATGGCAGGAAGCATGGCAGTTACTGGGCAGGGATGGTGCTGGCTGGATCAATAGCTGAGAGCTTACATCTTGAGACACAATCACAGTGCAGGAAGAGCACATTGGAGTGGCCTGGGCTTATGGAAAGCCCACAGCCTGTGACATATTTCCTCTAATAAGGCCACACCTCCTAATTCTTCTCAAAGAGTTCCACTGCGTGGGGACCAAGTATTCAGATATATGACCCTACAGCAGGCCTTTCTCACTCAAACCACCACAATTTCCTTCACTGAAAATTCTATGCTGTTTGTTATTTTAATAATATAATCAAAATTTTATTAAGTATATTTTTATATGTTTAGGACTAGAAACTTGTTCTCTTCTATTCTACATTATATTGACTCAATTAAAATTCCTTAGAATTTTATGCTAAAATATATACGCTTTCTTCTGTAAAAATAGGCTAATTCCAAGGTCATCCCTATATGATTATTATTAAAATTAAATGATACATTCTGTGCAAAGTATCTAGCCAGTGATGAGTGCTCACTTCAGATTAGTTGTCTTTCTGATCCTTTCTAGGGCAGAGGTTAGCATACTTTACTCATGCACAAATATGAGATATTTTGTTAAGTGATTTAAAGCCCCATTGCCCACACTTGGTGTAATGGTCCATCACATGTAGTGGGTCCATGGTGATCACTGGAATCTGATGTAAAAACATTTATTCCTCAAGCCACCAATGTCAGTAGCTGAAGCAATATTTATGACATTAGGTTGTCTTTACATCTTCTTAATTAGAGCGCATGATGGTTCTAGTGAGTTGGGCAGGAAAAATATCCCACATTTAACCTTATACCTTGTTTAAAAGATCTTCCACTGGTTTCATAGAAATGTGAACTCTATTTGTCAGTGTTCTTATGTTCTGAATCTGGCATATATACAACAAGCTCGTGTTTTGGACATCCCCAGCAGGTGGTACTATTTTAGAATTCTCTGGAACCCTCGTGAAGTGTGCTCTAACTGTCTGAAGTAGATCTCTGGGGGGAGGCCTTTGAGGTCGTATCTGCCTTCTGGCCTTTGTTGTGACCTTTCTGCCTTTTAGTTAGTTTACCGTGATGTTGGCAGCTTCTGCCACACGGTCCTGCTACCTCAAACTTAGCTGCTCCACCGCTGCTTTGCCCTCCCTGAAGCACTGAAAGCACCAAGCTGTAGTCCAAAATAAATCTTCCCTTTCTTAAATCTGCTCTGCCAGGTGTTACGGCGAAAGTGGTTGCAGACGTTGCTAATCCAGGAAACTACTGTAGAAAACGAATCATTGGGATTAAACCTGACCACATGATTCTTAGGACTTTGGAATGTGTTTGTGGGAGGAAGAATTTGCAGATGCAGGCTAGAGACAGCCTAGAATGAGACGATCGGAGGATAATGGGATGTTGAGAAGGCCCGAGGGCTGACCGAAATTCTCACAGCAAATGGGGATGAGAGCTGCACTGGGAACCAGGTAAGAGGTCATTCATAGTGTTTTGACTGTGTTCTGAAAATCCAAGTAGATAGAATTAAAAAGTTCTGGACTAGTGGAAGAAATCTCAAAAACAACATAGCTTTCAGGTTTTGGCATAGTTATTGATGGCGGCATTTGGTCAGGTTTCCAGTGAGAATCAGGAGATAAAAGGAGAACAGATTTTTAAGAAGTGCAGCTTGGTCAGAAAAAGAACATATTCAAAGGTAGAGTATAAAGGGCAATGATTCTTACAGAGATGAACTTTTCACAAGTTGTCACTCAAGCTGAGTGGACCTTTGGTAAGCTGCCTTTGAGTCACTCATGCTTCTGTGAGTAAACCCACATCTATGCTCTTAGATGCAGCCCCAATAACCTAATGGGTTCACTAAGCTGGAGTTAGGAAGAATTGTTTCTTGGTCTGTTATCAGTGGCCTTATGTAAAATAAATAGATTTTTATTCATGTCTCCTCAGAGAAAATCCCACAACAGCAAAGTAACTAATAGGCATATGTGGTTTTTAAGCATATAAACTGTGGTTATTTCAGCTGAATAATTGCATTTTAATTGCATTTTATTTCTATTTAATTAACTTAAATAGTTTTAGATAACCAATTGCTGCCATTTTTGATAGCCAATTAGACCATTTTTAACTACTGGTTTCACCTGCAGTGTTGAATTTTAAGCAGTTAAAATTATTTGTGTGTAGCAATTTACACCCCATGTCTAGGTGGCCATTGAGAAAATGTCCTGCCACTGGAAGATGTGCTGGGACTCCGGCTTGAGTTCAGCTCTACCTTGGACTCTGTGGTGCTTTTCCTTCTGTTTCTCCAGCTTCTACTTAGAAGCATATTGCTAAGCCTTTGGCTCCTGGAGATGTCTGGGGCAAGGCCAAGACATCCTCTACTACCCATGTTCTATTCTGAGTTTATATTCTCTCTGCCTGCGGATTTAGAAATCTTTCCTGTACTAGCGACTCTCAGTTCTGGCACACCACTCTTTAAAACACCTCTGCTTCCATCCATGAATTCCCATGTCTGGGCCATCTCCTAGTGTAATTGATTAAACTCGGAAACTGTCACTTCAATTTGTTCATCAAATTTTGTATCATTTTATACTAACTCAGTCTATAATCAATTCCCACCTGAAACTTCTGCCAGAAGTTTCTGCATGACCACACAGATGTATATGAACAGGGTTTTATAATGCACCATGACCTCATCAGTCAATAACTATTTTAGTGTTTCTAGAATCAAGGACTCAGTTTCCCAGCTTTATCTCCAAATACCATGTAAAACACAGGTTGATCTGGGGTTTCATTCAGAGCTATGCTTGAGTTCTTAAAGTTGTGGTTTTTTTCCCCCTTAAAGGTAATCTTCCTGATTTCCACAGACTACAGGTGGAGTTTGAGAAACATTTCCTATCAAACATCACTGCTCTTTCTGAGCACTTATAACAACTGTAATCAGTTGTTCTTAATATTGTCTCATGGTTAAAAATAACCAAATACATGCATGCTAAGTACCCAGGACATCACGCTGATTCCTTACTTAAGGAAAGTCAATTGTACACTCTTGTCTGAAGTTTGTGAGCTCACTTGTCTTTCTGCAATATCAGGGTTAGGAAATTGATGCCATTAGCAGTCCCTGGTTTATGATTTCCAGAGAGCTGTCAGTCCTTCAGAATAATCTTTAGGCCCAGATGCCTCTATGCAGCAAGAAATCATATGCCAGCTGCACTACTCAAAAGTGGCACCTTTTCTATGTCTTTGCCTTATTTTCATGCGTGGACTCAACAGCTTTCACACAGGAAGGAATAATGTGTGCTTCTGGTTTTCTATGAGAGTCCTTCTCTTTGCCTATTAATTGCTCAACTGAGCTTGTAACTAGACTTCTCTTTGATCTGGTACTTTCTTATTTCATGCTTGCAAATGTTTTCAAATGTTCCAATATTTTTCCTCCTAGGTCAAGTAGACTCTTTTGGTGGTGCTTGCTTATATATTTTGCTAGGCTACCATGACTTAATTTGATAACTTTTTCTAGGAACAAAAGTGACAAAGATTGATGATGAAGGGATTCCAGGGTATGCTGATATCAACTTGAGACATTTGTCATTGGGGTATTTGCTTAATAATATTACTTATTAATAGAAACAGGTTAATGTGTTTATGCCAAAAACCCTTGACTTTATAAGTTGATAATAAATATTTTTACAAAGTAAGGCCACTAATGCAAGTTAGTTAAAGGAGTTGATTTTTAAAAATTTAATGACACATTCTTCTCAATACTCAATACTCTCAATACTCAGTACTCTCAATGTCCCACAACAAAGGGCACAGAAGAACGGCTCTGAGATCCAGACTGGCTGAGGTTACCTGGGAAAGCCCCTGTCTCAAAAACTAACAAAACCAAAACCAAAAAATCAAAATGAAACAAGTATCCCAACATAAAAACCTCCAAAATAAATGTAGCAAATGCCAAGAAAATTATTGCAGCATGTTGATTTATTATGTTCAATAACTAAATTGTCAAAATGTCAGAAAATATTTATTTATGCCCTTCTTTGATCAATGGCTTCAGATGAAATTTTTTTGAGGCAGGATTTCTCAGTAGCTATGGAGCCGGTCCTGGAACTTGCTCTCTAGACCAGGCTGGCCTTGAACTCACAGAGATCCTCCTGCCTCTGCCTTCCAAGTGCTGGGATTAAAGGTGTACACCGCTACTATCTGGCTGTTTTCATTTTCTAAGTTCATATAAACCTATGATTTTCTTTTATCAGTTAATCTCAGCAACAATAAATATAAACATTTTAGAAAATTTTTTATTTTCTCAGAAAAATTTTGGTATATTATTTTGTATCAGTTATTAAACTGACTCGCAACAATTAAGAAATTGAATAAAATAATTTATTAATTATTAATAATCTTAAAATTTAGGAACAGTTAGGGACAGATGATTATAATAGCAATGGTATAAATAATATTTATTTGGAACTCTTTTAACAGAAAAAACATGTATAAGACTGAACCATATCTAACTCAAAGGTCTAAGGTTTGTAAGTGCATATGGAATGAACCCCACTACAGCTGCCTCAAGTTCAGATGAATTTCGTGATTAAACAAGAATATACTAATATGGCAGAGAATGCAGCTGCATCCACATTAGAATGTTCTTTGGAAGTAGGCATCAGTTATTAATATGATGTCCTCTGTCTTAATCATTTGCTGTTGCCATAATAATGTACCTAAGACTTGTTAGGTTGTAAAGAATAGAAGTTTATTTAGTCCTGTGATTATCTGGCTGAGTAGTTCAAGAACAGGCGATCATACCTGGAATTCTAGTCAAAACTCTGTGCTGCTTCAACTCACAGTGGAAAGCAGAAGCCAAAAACGTGTGTGCAGGGAACCCACTACACAGGGCATGAATGTTTTATATTCAGAGGCTTGTTTGGTACCTAGCCCAGTCTGAGAGCTTACTACCACCAGGCATTAATCCCCTCAATGGGCTGAACCTTCAAAACCCAAATAATTCTTCCAAAGGCCCTACCATCTCTCAGCAATGTCATACTACAGCCTAACACTCCAGCATCAGACTTTGAAAGGCCACATTCAAGTCACAATAGACTCTAAATAATAATGATTAAATTCAAGGATCTGATATATTCTGTGGCCATTGTAGCTTTAACTGTTGTAAATAGCTGAATTACTCTTTGTTCCAGTATTTTTCTGCATTAAAATATCCTCAGATCAGTGTCTTTTAGCACACCTTGTCACCACTGGGGCATCTTCCCGTTCTGCTCAGAGCTGCCTCTAAGGCCTGGATGTAACCCAAGGATAAAGAATGCTGCTCTTGGCCTTAGGTCTTGTTCCTCTTACCTTGATCATTTTGATTCATCACCTCTGTAAACCTTTAGGACAACACCCCTAATTTCTCAATACCCTAAATGTATTAGATGAAATAACATATGCTGTGTCCTCTGAGAGTTTGATAAATGCTGCTTTCTAGAAGTTCTGTCCATTCAGTCTGCACACTGAGCAGACTCTTGCTGTGCCTCCTGTTTGCTACATATTGTCAACAGAAATCTGGCAACAGCTTTGGATGTCTGCCTCTCTAACTGGGAATCAACGTCTCTGAGCACTTGGTCATCTCAGGAGAACACTGAGGAGAGCTACAAGCAAGGTATCCCAGCTTCATTAACATTACCCTGCAGATAGCCCCACAAATGGCCAGGGCTTTAGGAATTTTGTGTGGGGTTCTTTTGCATCATTTCTAAGTATCAGTTTCCTGTAAAGAAGCCTCTAGCATCACTGATATCATATGACATTGGAGGGGCTTTGCCTTGAGTGCTAGGGTCTTCATAGAGCGGTCCAAAATAAGCACCCATTCCCAGTGGTCAAAGACCGGAGAGGGACTTTGTCATTTCATCAATTCTGTGTTCCCTTGGGAGTTCCTGAATTTTGCACCAATCCTGAAGACAGAATGAAGAAGCGAAAACATGATCAAAACACAGAGCAGTCTTTAATGATAAAACCTTTACTTTGGGGTATTATTACAGACACAGGCAATTGAAGGAAACGATGCAGAGAAACCCTGTGTATTATCTATGCACTATCTACCATGTACTGAGTTTCTCCCAGTAGTAGCATGTTCTAACTTTAAAACGCAACACCTGGAATAGCCACACCAATAATGTAAGGGGTGCAATAATCTCACCATCATAGATCCTACTTACCTCTTACATCACCTCCCCCCCCATTTCCTTCCATACTCCATCCTGACTCTTAGGCACAACTAGTTCCCTTTCCATCCCCACATTTCAGGAGTGTAAGAGAATGGACTCATATGTTACATTACACATCCTATTGCTGTTGTCTTTTCTTCCTTCTGCATCATACCAAGGCGTGGCGTATATTAGTTTATTTTACTGCCAAGTATTAGTGGGTCAGATCTGTATGGCATGATTTGCTTAACCATTCACCCACTAAAGGGCATCTGAGTTGTTTCCAGTTTTAGCATAATGAATTGACCACGAAACTATCAAATCAATTGGCTATGTATAGGTTTCTTTGTATACCCAGGTTTTCATCTCTCTGCAAAAAATGTCAATAATGCAGTACCCAGGTTTCAATGTAGCTTCATGTTTATGTTATGAGAAACAGCTCAGCAGATTGTCAGAGAGACTGCATCATGTATAGTGCACCGGCAGTCGACAAGGACTGAGGTCTGCTGCTTCCTTGCCAGCATTTGGTATTGTCACTGATTTCTTTCTTTCTAACACTGCCAAGTGGTACCTCATTGTAGCTTTAGCTTGCATTTCTCTGGTGGCTAGTGATGCTAAAAGCTTTTCAAAGTAGTCTTTTACAGATGAAATATCTACAATATATATGCAACTTTATATACGTATATAAAGTTATTTTATATTTTATGCATATGGGTGTTTTGCCTGCATATATGCCAGTGCGCTACATGTGTGCCTGGTATCTGCAGATGTCAGAAGATGGCATTGAATCTCCTTGATTAGAATTACAGATGATTGTGTGTCACCATTTGAGTGCTGGGAATCAAGCATAGATCCTCTGGAAGAGCAGCCAGGGTCCTTCACACTAAGCCATTTCTCCAGCCCCTTGCATTGGATACTTTTTAAAGTTGCAACCAAAATACTTGACAAAATAGCTTAGTGAGGGAGGGATTTATCTGGTTCATAGTTTCAGATGATCCACTCTATGGTTGCTTGGCATCATGTGCTTGGGCGGGACACCATGGGAGTGAGAGCCCGTGTAGTGGGCATTCTTCTCCATTCAGATGCTAGGAAACAGAAAGACAGGGAAATTCCAGGGACAATATAACTCCAGGATGTGCACCCATTGACCTTTTCCTCCTAAGCCCCATCTCCTAAAGTTTCAAGAACATTCCAAAATAGTTCTTCCAGCTCTCTAGCTAAGACCCCAGGACATGATCTGAAGGGGACATTACATGCCCAATCCATAACAGCATAATTTAAGGGCTGGGAGCACTGTGTGGTGTTCCACTTCAATTATTGAACCCCAAATTAATTTATAACTGGAGAGAGAGGGGAGATGAGTAATAAGAGAGAAAAATATTTCATCTTGAACTTGGGACTTCTGGAATATGTCCTGTGATGTTTGAACAGATCAGGGGTAACTTGCTTGTTCTAAGCTGGGTAGTGCAACATAGCATTTTGATATGTTTTTATGAATGTGTGAAGGAATGCAGTGCCCATTGGAGTCATCTACTTCTCTGGTACCTGCTGAAAATTCAATTGCTGAAGATTTTACATATACAGATATAAAACTATACATTCATGCACAATTATTTGTGGTATAAGGGTGTTTTGTGAACAATAACTACACATGTAATGGTAGTCTCATAATATAATAATGAATGTGAAAAGATTCCTCTAGCTCTTAGAATTTCACTCTCCTTTATCTATATTTAGACATGTTCAGATCTATTAATACTTACCATAGTATTATAACTGCCTATAGTAGCATACTATGCAGATTCATAGTTTAGGCAGACACACACACACAGAGAAGAAAGGAAAGGAAAGGAAAGAGAAAAGGAAAAAAATCACCAAGAATGAGTCTCTTTGGTTTCTTGTTTGCATGTGCAAGTATGTGTGTTCTTTCATACCAGGGCATAGATTAAGAAATTAGTCTCTGACTTTGGTGGGCATATTTTTAATGACTATTAAAAGGGAAAAAAAAATCCCACACCAGATGACCTAACAGAATACACTAGGAAGCACAAAATATACTTCTCTGACATTCTTCCTCCAAATGGACAAACATAATCAGACCTTATCAATAAGATACAAATCAATTGAAAATAAGAGGCCAGTCATAATTTTCAAAGTAAAGCAGAAAAACTTCCAAATTAAAGAGAACTAAGAAAGTGTACTTAGAATAAAGTCTGAAAGGACGAAGTCTGAAGAGATTGACGAACACCTGTGTAACTGATACGTTGGCCTTCAGAGATGCTGCTGTGCTGCTCACGGTCAAAGAAAACATGAAAGACAAAGTATTAAACCTTAAATTTCCAGATTTTCATCATTTTCATTTGGATTAATGATTCACACAGAGGCGTAGTTCTTAGAAAATAAGTGATGAATTATTCAGAACAAAATTATGCAATGTCCCCTTAAAGGTTTAAGCATCAAAAAGGTGTGTGTGTGTAGGAAATAATATAGATAATAATAGGTAAATTAAACAGCATGCAAATAACAGGTACATGTATATGAAGGACATTTGTAAGATTGTCCCTCTATGGTTCTCATGATTTTTCTCCAATTTTGAATTTACTAAAAATCCATCACTTAAGAAACATGCAACATAAGCAGTTTAATGCACCTCACACATCTCTTAATGAACCAGCAGGTTAACGGCAGGTGCTGGCAGATATCATTGGCACCTATGCAGTTGAATATATAGAAGTATGGGTGAAATAATGAACTCTGGAAGATTTTGGGGTACAGGCTCTAAAGATGTTTGTGGATGGGAACCCAGAAGCTTGAATACCTGCCAGGCTCACATGTGGGGTGGAGACAGTGAATGCCAGGGTTCTAATTATTTGGGTAGGGAGATTTTGTGGGGATAGGAAGAGATGGAATAAACTAGGAAACTGTAGGGGCAGGATTTACATGCTATCTAGACTTATTTTGACAGCTAAAAGATGCTGTGTTTTGACATTGCCAAGAAACCTACCCTTTCCCTTTTATCCTAGAAAAGGCCAGCAAGGTGATAGCCACCTCCAATGTGCAATGCCACCTGCGCTTAGGTGTGCACAGCACAGAAGGAGGAAAGGAATTAAGAAGTGTGCTTAGACCATATCCCCTCCCATGTCTCTGGCAGAAACCTCTTGCTCTACCAGAGGCCACACTGGCACCCAGTGCCCGAGGTAGACTTCCCCTGCCTGCAGACCACCAACACTTCCTCAGAGCCTGCCCAGTTTTGCTTCAAGAGCTCCCCTCCTCCTAGTCACCATATCCTGGCCCATCACTCCAGCAGAAGCCCCCTGCTTTACCACAGACCATGCAGGTACCCAGAATCGCAGAGGTCACACAGGCCACCAGAACCCCTGTGAAGGCATCTTGCTAGATCAAAGGACATGCCAGCCAACAGAACCTCAGCCCACTCAGGCCTTAAAACCAGAGAGGAAACAGAAACTAAGGGGAAAAAACACCCACCCAACAAAGATAAACTCAGAAATCAGCACCTAAACCTATAATTACCCCAACCCAGATGCCTAGACACCAGCATAATAACACAATCAACAAAAGCCAGGGCCACATATCACCACTAGAAAGCAGCTATCCTACTACAGCAAGCCCTGAATATTCCAACAAAGCTGAAGCACAAGAAAATGACCTGAAAACCAACTTTATGAAAATGATAGAAGTTCTTAAAGTAGAAATGAATAAACCCTTCAAAGAAATAGAGGAAAAAAACAAACAATAAAATGGAGGGAATGGATAAATCCCTTAAAGACCATCAAGAACAAACAAAAAACATAAAGGAAATGAATAAAACTATGCAAGACCTGAAGATAGAAATAGAAGCAATAAATAAAACACAAAGTGAGAGATTCCTGGAGATGGAAAATCTAGGAAAGTGAACAGGAACTAAAGACATAAACATCACCAACAGAATACAAGAGATGGAAGAGAAAATCTCAGAGTAGAAGACACGATAGAAGAAATTGATATATTAGTCAAAGAAAATGTTACCTATAAAATAAATTCCTGACAAAAAGCATCCAGGAAATCTGGAATACTATGAGAAGACCAAATATAAGAATAATAAGAACAGAAGAAGGAAAATAATTTCAGTTCAAAGGCCCACAAATTATTTTTAAGAAAATCATAGAAGAGCTGGGCCATGGTGGCACACGCCTTTAATCCCAGCATTCGGGAGGCAGAGGCAGGCGGATCTCTGTGAGTTCGAGACCAGCCTGGTCTACAAGAGCTAGTTCCAGGACAGGCTCCAAAGCCACAGAGAAACCCTGTCTCTAAAAACCAAAAAGAGAGAGAGAGAGAGAGAGAGAGAGAGAGAGAAAATCATAAATCATAGAAGAAAATGTTCCTAATTTAAAGAAAGAGATGCCTATAAAGATATAAGAAGCTTACAGAACAACAAATAGATTGGACCAGAAAAGAAAATGCCCTAACCATATAATATTCAAAACACTAAACAAGCAAAACAAAGAATATTAAAAGCTACAATGGAAGAAAGGCCAAATAACATAAAAATAACGTATTAGAATTATACCTGAATTCTCAGCTGAGACTCTAAAAGGCAGAACACCTGGACAGATGTCCTTCAGACTCTAAAAGACCACAGCCCAGACTACTCTATCCAGCAAAACTTTCAACCACCATACATATGATAAAGGCAAATCTAAACAATATCTATCCACAATTCCAGCAAAGGGATAGCCTTTTTAATATCTAACAAAACAGACTTCAAGTCAAATTTAATAAAAAGAGACAGGGAGGAACACTTTGTACTCATCATAGGAAAGATCCACCAAGATGATCTTTCAATTCTTAAACCTATATGCACCAAACGCAAGGGTACGCACATATGTAAAGGAAATACTAGTAAAACTTCAGTCACACATGAGCCCTTACACATGGAGAGTGGGAGACGTCAATACCCCACTCTTACCAATGAACAGGTCATCCAGACAAAAACTAAGTCGAGAAATACTGGAGCCAAGAGATGGTATGAATCAAACGGACTGAACAGATATCTATAGAACACTTCCCCTAAACACAAAAGAATCTCAGCACCTCATTGAATAGTCTCCAAAACTGATCCCATACATACCCAGTCACACAGCAAGTCTCAACAGATACAAGAAAATTGAAATAAACCTCTGATCCTATCAGACTACCATTGATTAAAACTGTATTTCAATAACAACAGAAAGCTTACACGCTTATGGAAACTGAAACACTCTATTCTAGATGACTGCTGGGTCAAGACAAAAGTAAGAAAGAAATTAAAGACACCCTAAAATTCAATGAAAATGAATGCACAACATACTCAAACTTATGGGACACAATGAAAATGATGACAAGAGGAAAATTCATAGCACTGAATTTGCTTACATAAAGAAATTGGAGCTATCTCATACTAGCAACTTTACAGCACACCAACTTTCACCAAATTCACATCTGATGGAGGGATAATACACAAAATATATAAAGAGATTTAAAAGCTAAACATGAACAAACCAAACAATCCAATTAAAAATAGGGATACAGAGCTAAACAAAGAATTTTCAACAGAGGACTCTCGAATGGCTGAGAAACACTTAACGAAATGTTCACCATCCTAAGCCATCAGGGACATGCAAAACAAAACTACTTTGAGATTCCATCTTACACCTGTCAGAATGACTAAGATAAAAAAAAAGTACAAGTGACAGGCTAACTAACAACGAGGTCTCAAGAGGAGACCCAAGGATCTCCTAAGAAGGGGAAATAGAAGAGATTTCTCAGATGGAGTGGGGGGGCAGGTTGGGTTGGGAGAAGGAGGGATCAGGTGTAGGGGAGGGGATAGAGGGAGAGAGTACTGGGAGAGATGACTGGAACTGGGGGCATTTGCGAGGTGATATAGAAACCTAGTGGGGTGAATACTCCCTAGAATCTATGAGTAACTCTAGTGAAGCTTCCTAGTAATGGGGACACTGAGCCTGAACTGGCCATCTTCTACAAAGAGGCAAAGCTCCCAGTAGTGTGACTAGGACATCAACCCAGTCACAAAATCTTCAACCTACAATCTGTCCTACCTGCACGATGTGCTGGGGCAATGGTGGTGCAGAGTGGCCAACCCATGACTGGTCCAACTTGACACTCATGCCTTATACTGCCTGATGTCCAGGAATCAGAGGCAGGACAACCCAGAGATCCAGGATAGGAACACGCATAACTGGCAAAGAAAAAAATTAATGATATGATTCCTAATGATATTCTTCTATGCTCATAGACTGGTGCCTAGTCCAATTGTCATGAGAGGGCCATCATCCAGCAACAGACAGGAGCAGATGCAGAGACCAACAGCCAACCACTAGGTGGAGCCAAGGGAACCCTACGGAAGAGGGGGGAAGAAGGATTATAGGAGCCAGGAGGGTTGATTACACTATGAGAACACATGTCCCACAGAATCAATTAATCAGGGCTCAAAAGTACTCACAGAGAGGAAGCAACAAACACTGACCCTGTATGTGTCTGAGCTAGGTCCTCTGCATATACCTTATGCTTCTGCAGCTTGCTTTTCTTGTGGGATCCCAACAATGGAAGTGACAAGGGTTATCTCTGATGCTTTTGCCTGCACTTGGGACCCTTTTCCTCCTACTAGGTTGTCTCTTCCATCCTTGATATGAGGGTTTTTACCCAGGCCATGTTCTGTGGCTATCCCTGGGAGGCCTGCTTTTTTGTTTCAAGGGAAATGGAGGAGGAGTTGATCCATGGGAGAAGTGAGGTTGAGGGACGTTGGGGAGGTCTGGGAGGAGTGGAAGGAGGGGAAACTGCAGTCAGTATGTAATGCATGAGAGAAGAATAAAAGTTAAAAAAAGAAGTGTGCTTAGGGCAGAAATTATCAAAGAGTGTTTCTAACCAGTTGAGAGAGAAGGAAGAGATTTCGAAGTTAGGTGGTGAGTTGAGCATTCAAAATACACCTTGGAATGAGATAATAAAATCAAATGGAACAGAAGAGATGTAATCTTAAATAAGACAAGACATTTTTAGGGGCCAGATCTTTGTGGTAGTTTGAATGTAATTGGTCCCCATAATCTCATAGGGAGTGGCACTATTAGGAGGTGTGGCTTTGTTAGAGTGGCCTTGTTGGAGGAAGTGTGTCACAATGGGGTGGGCTTTGATTTCCTATGCTCAGGTTACTGGCCAATGTCTCAGTCAACTTTCTGTTGCCTGCAAGATGTAGGTCTCTCAGCTACTTCTCCATCACCATGTCTGCCTGCACGCCACCATACTCCCTGCCATGATGATAATAGACTGAACCTTTGAAACTGTAAACTGCCACCTCAATTAAATGTTTTCCTTTATAAGAGTTGCCATGGTGATGGTGTCTCTTCACAGCAATAGATACCCAATTAAGATAATCTTGTCCCCAGACTACTTTTCTCATGTTCTGTCTGTCTATCTATCTATCTATCTATCTATCTATCTATCTATCTATCTATCTATCTATCCATCCATATACCTATCATTTATTTATTTATCTCTCCATCCATCCATCCATCCATCCATCCATCCATCCATCCATCCACCCATCCATCATCCATCCATTGCATTGATCCATCTATCTATCTATCTATCTATCTATCTATCTATCTATCTATCTATCTATCTATCTATCTATCTACTATCTATCTACTATCTATCATCTGTCTGTCTGTCTGTCTGTCTATCTATCTATCCATCTACCTATCTATCATCTGTCTCAGTTGCTGGGAGGGGAGCAGCATCCTTTACCACATGTTTCCACTATCATTCTTCTCCTATGCGTAATGTTCAAAGGAAAGGGGTCAGCTGATCATGAACTGATGTCTCCAAATACATGAGCCCAAATGGATCTTTTTTCCTGCGCACTGGTTTACTTGGGTACTTTGTCACCTAATGGAGAGTAGTCTTACGCAGGGTCTTTGTTGGATTTTGACCATCTGTGTCTAACCATGGAAAGGAAGAAACTTCAATGCTGCAGAAGTCAGTGGGAATATTCTCAGAACTGCTGCTGACAGAATAGAGTAAATGGTGAGCTTTGTGGAGAATTGAATGTCTCCTGTAGAAATCAGCATGGAGAGCGAACTTGTTCCCTGAAAGCCATGGTGCTTCCTACTATATGGCATGAAGCTAAACTAGCAGATTTAACAGCTATTGAGAGGACACAGTTGTCATGATGACTGGTTCATGGCTTTATCACAGCATAAATTATAACTAGAGACAGAGAGAATAGCTGTTTGGAGGCACCGCTTTTCTCCAGAGGCACAAAGTCCTTGTCTCTTCCCAGCTAGTCTGTCAACATCTCCATCTCAGAGGGAACTGGATTGCTCTGATGTGAGAGGCAAGAGTCTGATGTTGGCTTTAGGCCTCAAGTCCCCACCTGAGCTTGTCAAGACTGTTCTTCGATCACCTCCCTCTTAGAAAGGTGCTCTCATCCTGATCTACAGCCTCGTCCTCCTGAGAGGAAGGGAATCTGCTGCCGCATTCCTTCTGAGTTGTGCCAAATCGAATAATTTAATGAGCTCTCTGGAGATGGTGCCCTGATACGTGTGATGTCACATTGAGGCGTACTATCAAGACTCAAGCTGAGTATTGTATTCAGCATTCAGCTCCCGGCCAAGGCTCACTTTCAGTGAGTTAAATGTAACCAGGAGCCCATTTGCATAGGCCAGCCAAAGGTGAGTAGACTCAGGGAGGCTTTGCTCTGGGTTAGTGGCATCTCCAGGAGACCATCGTTGACATTTCATGTGACAGGCAAACACTGTTGTAAGCCACATTGTTGTGAATGCTTCATCTCTTCTCTATGTGTCAACTGGAAAAGGCTGCTGTTAGCTGTGTCTGACCTCTGGGTCGAATTCAGCATCTCTTTCTTGTGCTTCCCCAGAAGCTCCTTTGCGTCTCTCCTCTTTCATCTGGCGTCTCCACCCAACAAGCCAAGGGAAGTGAGGTAACAATAACTTGCTGCATTTTACCTGGCCCACCCAGAGAAAAATCTATTTCTAGGCAAATGCGGAAAACCCAAACCTTGTGGAATGCAGCGGGCCCTTTAATCTAGCACCCTCTGTGCCCTGCACAGCCTAATGTTTAATTTGAAAAACAACCTGAAAATAGCAGGAAAGGAAACGTGGAATTTGCATAGCTATATATATGTTTAAGATAGTCGTTTTGGAAAACACTGTGTTGGAGAACTGACCCTTTACTTGAAGCTGCCCGAATTTTATGGACTCTGAGATAAGGCGTGTAATTTTGAGTTGAGTGATGGTTGCCTTTCCGCACTGCCGTCTTGGTATTAAGGAGGTAGATGTGCAACCCTGTCATTTCTGAAAACTCAATGCTGGTACTCAGAACACTTTAACAGAAAGTTGGAACAATCCTGGTGGCAGCAATTCTGTTTATTTCTAATACCCCCTCCTGGATACACATTGGAGTCTCTGTAAAATCTTGTTTTCTCATCTTAAAAAAAAAAAAAAATCTCCCTCTTCCTCCCTTCTTTGCCATCGTCATGCATTTTTTTTCCTCTTAAAAAGTTTTCCTTTTGTGTTTCCTGGTTTTGCAAAAGTTCCACTGAAACGGTACTTTTTGTAGGTGAGGCATTGGTTAAGCTTATTTTAACCCAGCTGCCTACAGAGGGATTAACCAATCTTTTGGAGACTGAATGCCATTACCAAAGCCCTAAGTTTCATAGCTAGAGAAGACTGACATATGTCTTGGTCATTGCCAGCTTCCTGATTGTTCTGGGCTGAATGCAATTGTTCTTCCCGGGTTAATAAGCTGGACACGTGGTCTCCAGCTGGTAGTGCAATTTGGGAACCTGTGGCAGCTTCAGGTGGTAGGAGCTAGCTGCAGGAAGAAGGTCACTGGGGGTGGGCCCTTGTAGGTGATATTTCTTTTCCTGTCTCACTCTCTGCTTCCTGTCAACCATAAGGTGATCTCTTCTGCCACACCAAATATTCCTCTCACCATGATGCTCTGCCCAGGATCCTGGGGCCAAGGGATCAGGAACTAAGCCCCTAAATATGTAAGTAAAACAAATTTCTCTTCATTCATGTTACTTTCATTTGGTGTTTTGTTGTATCAATGCAAAAGAACAGGCATCGTGTTTCTAGCCTGTTCACAACCTTTGAAAACATTTTACTGGGAGATGTAGTTTAAGCTCATTACTCAGTGAAAAATATTGTGCAGGTCCAGGAGCTGGAACAGAGAGCCTACCAAGCTCACGTGATGAAAACAATCAAGGAAGATCCAAAACAAGTGTGCTTGCATAGAGGAAAAAATTTGCCATTTTGTGGTCTCCAAAAGGGTCCAGGGAGAGAAGCCATGTGGATTCATGGACTCAAGTGAAACAAACATTATTTATTATTCCATAAGCCTTAGCTAAAAATGTAGCTTTTCTGTTTATTATAAACATGGCCAACAACTCACAGGCATACTAACCAACATTTGTGTATTATAAAAGAGTTGCTGATTTTAAGAAATATAGACTCAAAAGATCCTTGATGCTCATAACCATTTGGGAATTAGGCAAATACTAGATCTACTGCTAGATTTCTCCATCTAAAGCATCGACATGAGTCCTGTAACACACCTAAAATATTGTTATAATGATCTCATTATATCTTGTATCTCTAATAATCTTATGTGTTTTATTTAAAATTATTATTCTAACACACGGTTATGAAACCACTGTGTACAGACTAAATGATCCTTCCAGTGAGGTACTTGTGGTCCTTGATTTTTGAAGGCAGGGAGGGGTCTGGAAGAAGATGAGCCAAGGGACGATGGAGTTCTTGGGGCCTCATTGAGCTTCTGCTTCCTTCTTTTTGTCCTGTGTCCAGAGCTAAATGCTTAAATGGGCCCTGTGAAAGACAGGGTGAAAAGAAAGCTCACATGAGATGGGGCATCTAGACAGGCAAGGAAACAGAGCAACTCACTGGAAGTTCATAGCAAGAAATGTTCTTCCCTTTTTTGCACATGTTTCTCTGGTGCCAACCCTTATAATATTTTTGTTGTGTTAGCCTAAACAATTAACTTCAATCCAGTCCATAAGAAGTTCATCTCTCACAAAGCTACCTTTTGCACACAGACTTGAAGAGCAGATGACTGAGCTGCTTTCCCAAATATTCACACAAGTTCTTCTGGGTTGTCACGTTATAGTTAAAAATATGGGGAGCAGAGAAAAATGTAGAGCCCAATAAAAATCGAAAAAAAAAAGAGAAAAAAATATCAGCTATGGGCGTAACTTGGTAACCTTTGCTCAAGATAAATTTCTAGCCATTTACCCATCCTGCCCCTTGTCTCTTAAGAAGCAAAATGAAGTTTTCTAGCTTCTTGTTCCCCCAGAGCTCTCTCTGGTCAACCAGACTAAGCTTAATAAATGAGTTCCACATCCCATGTAAGACCTTGTCTCAAAAATTAAGGAATAGGATCATTAAGGAAAACAACCAACGTCCATTTCTGGCCTCCATATGTGAACATGTCCATAAACCCACACACACTAATACAGACGAAAGAAAGATTTCTGGTTTCTTTCTTTGGTAACTGGTTTGTTGCAGGTTTTTTTAACTGAAAATAAAATCATCCTGAATACTAGTTATTATCCACTGTGCCTGTGAAGTCACTGTATTTCTTCAAGTCAGGATAGCGACTCTACAACCCACATAATGAGAGTGCGAGCTCTGGAGTAAATGTGTAAAAGATGCAGATCTGTACCTGGCGTTTGGGTTGTTGTTATGTCACTAAAGGTTTAAATAACATAACCATTGAGTTGATAAGTACGATGCTTCTTTATATTCGCATCACAGCACAAGTGAGGGGAAAGCTTTGTCAGACAAGGCTAAGTTTGCATTGGTTCTGCAAAATGGATGGAGCCTGTGGGATTACTCTTACCTCTCACCTCTCAATGCCTCTTCTGACTAGAAACTGGCCAGTTTGCATCAACAAGTCCCAATTCCAAGGCTCTTGTGCCTGCTTTTCAAGTTCAAGTGCTGGTTGAATCACCCTTGAAAGATCATAAGCTATGTAGGTTAGGTATTGGAAAACATGCTTGGTTGGAGGTTTTTCTGATGTGTGTGTGTGTGTGTGTGTGTGTGTGTGTGTGTGTGTGTGTATGTGTGTATGTGTGTGTGTGTCTAGAATAGCTCAGAAATGCTGGATTATATTCAAATCCAAGACTTGGCTATACGTTTTAGTTTATGCAAAACTGGCGGAGGTTGGTTTGAAGCTTTTTCAGGTTTCCCCCGGTTGGTGGGGGGGATGGGGGAGGATAAAGGCCTCTGACCAAACAACTGCAGCTCAGACAGGCCAAGGACAATGAAGCGAGGGGGATGGGGTGGTTAGGGCTGCTGGGCACAAAGCCCAAAAGGAGGACTTCTCCTATGTTGTTGCACAGCAGAGGGCATCCCACCGCCAGCAAAGCCTCCAGCACCATGTAGCTCTGTCTGTTAGGCTCTTGCATTAGTGTTCCCCTTTGGATATTATGTCTCTGTTTCCTGCTGGAGACCCTTTGCCTTCCTCGCTTTCAGTTCCTGAGGTTTGGGGAAGTTGATTCGTTCTCTTCCCACCTCCACCAGCTTTAGCGATGGCCACCCGGTCTACACCCAACTAGTTAGAGCACACTCTCTGCAGGAAGAACGACTAGCTTGGGATTTGACTACAGATACCATCTAGTCAGAAAGAGCTAGTCCCACCCCGGGCATTTTGCTAGAGATGGTAGGGAAGAGTTGTTCTTTTGAATTAGACACTACTAGTCTAACACCGTCTGCACGCCTGAAGGTGTGCAGATAGAGGTAATTCACCTGGTAATACACCAACCCAGAGGAGAGCAGAACTGGGAGACAGGGAGATGGAGGCTAGAGCTTCCATTACATTAGCCTACTCCCTTTAAATGAGGATGTAAGCCAGCACTGCCTAAAGTCACAGATGCAGTAAATCAGTGTGTCCCTTGCACGGGCCGGCATGAGGCAGGCTTCTGTTACACCTTATTCTATGCATCTTGACTGACGTGCCATCTTCATAAAGTCTGTGTATCACAGGCTGTCACAATCATGCTAGATGCTAAGAAATTGAAGACAGCCAAAAACGATCATGTCTTTCTTATGTGTTTGTGAGTTATCGGGGCTCAAGTGTTCGTGTAGGCTGAGTTTGTCTGGGTTGGACAGTCTTCCGGGAGGGTCCTGTCTCTGTCAAGCATCTCCTAGTTCCTCTGGACAAGTGGCTACCTGGGTCAGGCTATTCCTTGTCTTGCAACTGTCAGGAATATCAAATGGAAATTTCCACCACATAAACATAGAGTAAGTACTTCTTGTCTCCTGTTCATTCACACCCTGTTGCTTCAACTAGACTGGCACTTCTTCCTTATGGATGGGAAAAAGAAGTATCTAGTAAACAATAATATAATCTACTGTGGCCCAAACTTAAACCACAGGGATCATGGGTTTCTTGTTATAAAGTCATGCAGTTCTAAATGTGCCTCGCAATAAATGTGACAAATAATAGTGGCAACCCTTTAAGAATGTTAATATCACAAACAGTGGCTTTTTGTAGCCCTGCATTTGTTTATTCCCGCAAACATATTTGGGCTGAATTTTTAAAGTAACTGCTTAGTTTTGAACTAAGTAGAAAGTTACATACGTGCCTTTTACTTATTCACGGATTACTTCAGTAGCACATTGTACATATACATGATTTGTATGCATATGGATGGCTATGAATTGATATGGTCGTGTCACAACTTGTTTAAATTGATTTTGAAATTCTCATCACACTGTGAGTATTATGAATTATGTAGGGAGTAGACAAATAAAAAGAGAGTTAAAATGAAAGAGACAGAGCTGATGAGATGGCTCAGAACACTGGCTGCACTTGCAAGGGACTTGGGTTCAGTTCCCAGCATCTGTACTGGGAAGTTCACCACTACATATAATTCCAGTTCAATTCTAGCATTCTCTTATGGCCTTCATGGGTACCTTCACACATGTAGTATATACATGTACTCCAGGCATGCTTAAGAACACACACACATACAATAAGCCAAATAAATCCTCAAATAAAATGAAATGTCACGAAAGGGAGCACCCACCTACAGCAACAGTGTCTGTTTGCCTATAAGGGTCTCCCACTTTTTAAGGGCTAGGCTAACTGAACCCCAGCTAAGTGGTGGAAATAAAGCTCCAAAATTCTGATAATGCCCCGAACAATGACACCAACCCAAGTATCTTGTGTTAAAGCTGAGCTCCAGTCTCGTCTCCCCATGGGAAGTTAAATAAGCAGAGAAAGCTGGTGCATCACTAAGACTTGGATCTAGAGAGTAAGGCTGCCTTGCTGCTGCCTGGCTTTCGAACAGGAGTCTGGAGCAGGTAAAGAGACATCTTCGGAGTAGACACACAAGGGAGGCACCTTGGTACAGCTCCCTCAATGCAGAGGACAGGATTCTGTGATATTCCCATGGAGGGACCTCTTCTTGTCCAGAGAATTCATCACGAGGAGTTGCTACGTCACCCCAGACAGCCTCTTTACGTCTCATGTGGCTGGGGAAGCAGAGTTGCCTTAAAATTCACTTAAACAAACAAATAAACAACAAAGCAAACAGTAGCAAGCCCAGTGCTCTGTCCCCGTAATTCCATTGCTGAGGCTGAATTTGATACTCATTTAAATTGCTTGCTACTGGTAGCTTGTGGGGATGTTTGGATTCAGGGACTTTCCTAACCACTTGAAGAAAGATGTTTTTACGGTGACATCGCCTCCAGTTTTGTGCACGTTCCAACAGTTACTATCTAGGCTGTGTAGATGATAATTGAGCACTAAAAGGCTTTCTGAGGATGTAGAGACATTATGTTTAGAATTCCACTTGAATCCTTATAGCTAGATGCAAGGTTTTATGATTAAGATCTTTGGATGGAAAACATGACTTCTTTTGAATCTTCCCTTGACAGGATAAGGCGGCACTGAAGGCTGAGTATAAGTAGCTGGAGGCAGTGATGGAGTCCACCCCCCTCAAGAAAAAGCAAAAGGAGTGAAAAGAACATCTTCACAGACGTTTCCCTGTTTCTGTGCTATTCTGTACCACTCTGTGAGTGGTGACGCGGATGACGGCTGTGACCAGGTTTACAATGCTGTTAACACAAGAACATGATTCTGTTTATACGGCGTTTTCCAACAAGGTAAGTGCAACTTGAAGACAATGGCATGGGAGAGATTCTCCCAGACACGTGGAGGCACGATCCCGGACTCTAATTTGGGCAGGGAAACAATTAGCCCTACTGCATATGCTCTCTTCTCCTGGGCTGTGAAGAGGAAGCAAAGCTTTTTTTTTTTTTTTTTGTAAATCTCCTCCTCCTTTTCTATTTTTAGGATGAGAGGGTTGCTTCACCACAGGGCAAGATACCGAGCAAACACCAGGGTTGGGAACAATAAAAAGCCCTGAAGAGTGAGTCAGGATCCTGCCTCTAGCAAAATGCGAAGTGAATAGACAGGAGCCCTGAGTGGCATCAAGCAGGTGATGATCTGTCAGAACATGAAACGAAAGGAATTCCGACATGGCCCTGCCCGGAGGATGCCCTGCCTCCCTCTTCTAAGTGTTTCATTTTAAGGACCAGAAAGAGAGCATGGTGCTACCCCCCTTGAGTTCAGCTCAGAAAGAGAAAGCAGGGCTCTCGACCCTCAGCTCTTTCGAGTCTTCCAGGTAAAGATACAACCCAGCCACATTACTCTGACGGTGGCTTTGAAACTCTTGAGTTTTTATCCAACGGAAAGTGTGTGCTGAGGCAAATACATTGCTTTTACAATGTGAGCATCAGGCCATTCCAGCCTGTAGGTCTCCATGTCTCAGTGATGTAGCCGTCTGTGGAGCAGGAATACAGGGAGACCACACAGAAGGGATTATGCTCCCCTCTCCGCCCACACATTTATAACTGTCTCTTTTCTGGATTGGAAACAGAACTCAGTTTTGTTGGAAGCTCGTATACCTACTCTGTGATAGTGAAGCTGCCCTTTAACTCCCCGCTCTGAGGGCTCCTGAGGTGCAGAACCCAGTTCGGCTTTTATTCAGTCTAAGGACATATAAAGCCCAACACTGTAGATATTCCAGGGACCCAAGGAACAAGAAGATACGATCCATGCCCCAGGGACTTTATGCTTGAATGAAGACAAGACAGGCAAACCTATCATTATACTACAAGGTGATTGATTAAATGGAGATCTGTTGCCAAGAAAAGAGGGAATGTGGAGAGTGGATTGCTTAAGCTGAGCTGAGAGAGTGAGAAGAGACTTCAAAGAGACAGAGCCTTCTTTGTGCTGGGACTTGACAGGGTAAAGGGAGATGTATAGGCAAGTGTGTGTAGTTTAAAATACAACTCAGGTAAGCGTGGTGGTGTGTGGCTGTAGTCTCCACACTTGGGAGGCTGAGGCAGAAGGGGTCCTATGAGTTTGATCTCTCTCTCTCTCTCTCTCTCTCTCTCTCTCTCTCTCTCTCTCTCTCTCTCACACACACACACACACACACACACACAGAGAGAGAGAGAGAGAGAGAACTCTGTTTGTGATTTTCTCTACTATACATAAGATGAAATCTATTTCCTTAATCTTCTTAGGGAAGATGCAGGCTGTTGTGGGTGGTTCTCAGCCTTCCTCAAATATCTGTTCCCTCTGGCTCCTCTGTAACCTCTATTGCTTCAGTCCTGCATGGTGCAGCCACACCCTGCGGCTTTCAGCTTCCCTACTCCCCTTCCTTCAGGGTCTTTACTGACAGTCTTCTTCATCATGTTGGTGTTAGGACAACTGAAGGCAACAGGGGCCACATGCCAGTGTTTCCAACTTCCTTCTTTCTGGACCTGAGGGAGGGGTGGCAACAAGCAGGCTGTGAGGATCAAGAGACACAAACACAAGCATCTAGCTTTGTTTACCCAGTGTGAGTCGATGGTACATATGTGATTTCCAGGTGGAGGTGAGCACTTCCCAGTATGAGTCTACGATGCTTTCTTCTGCAGCCGGGACACCGGAAGTGTGTGTTGCTCCTGGGAATTAGTGCAGAGTCATTATGTAGTAGACAGATCAATGCAGAATCCTGTTAGCTTGCAGGAGAATCTGCTCAATGAGGAATAAATGTGTATGGGTGTCAGCTTATGAAGTGTGGGGTTACTACAGTATGAGGTAACTAGTCTTGACCAGTGGTTCTTTCCTGGATTGCCCATCAATTCCACTCCCTTCTACCACACATTATTTTCTTACATATACTTTTTTCATTACATGTATCGGTCATCAGGCTGCTTCTATGTTTGTATGTGATCTACTTACCTCCATGAAAATATAAACTTTATGAGAACACTCTAGACGAGCTCAAAGTGGGCACTCCAAATGTTAGCTAACAGAAGGACAGTGCGACCACCCTTCAGAGAAAGAAAATATACTTGGGGAGGCAGGCATGAGAGTGCATGAGTCAACAGGCTCTTGAAATTTGGAAAATAAGCATAACAAACAAGTTATTTACGTAGCCTTTCTCAATCTCAGTTTCTGTCTCAGACTCCAGCATAATAATTATAAGAGAATGTAGGATCTATCCCAAAAGCATATTGTTTGTTGGTAGAGAAGGTCAATTTAAATTTTGTGCTTAGTTTGTGGTTTAGATTTCTTATAATACAGTGAACATAAGTGTTTTTGGTTATTCATATTAAAATGAACTTCGTAAAAATTTGTTACTTTAAGTTATGTATCAAAAATGCATGATCCTGTTGGATTCTTGTGTAATTTTCTTTTTTCTAAATCTTTATGTGTGTGTGTGTGTGCATGTGTACTCATGTGCCATGGTGCTCCTGTGAGCATTAGAAGACAAGTTGTGTGTGTTGACTTGCTCCTTTCATCATGTGGAAATGAAGTATTTTCTTTCACCAGTGCTTAATCGCTAACCTTCCTGAATCTACACTGCCACTCAGAAACCTCTAGATCCAACCTCAGGAGACCTCCTAATGTAGGGGGATGATTGGTTGGGTCTCAGCAGACACTCTGGGCAGAAGAGACCAGACGCCTGTTCCTATTAGACAGGTGTGCTGACATGGTGCCTTTGAAATCGACCTAACTTTATAAATCATGTCCCCTCAGATACATAATCATATTCTTTCTCTGACTTAGGATCTGAAAAACTGTCTGGAACCTGTGTTAGAAAATTTTGCAATAATTTAAATGTGTTGGAAATGATGAAACGAAATCCAGTATATGTCATTGCCCAGGAAAAAATTTAATATTATTCAGATAACAGCCAATGTTACTTGATCCGGAGGCTCGGATCAAGGAGGAAATTATTCCTTTTTCTATTGGAAGCATCCGTTGGGGAATTTTTCTGTTCATCTCAAGCTTTGGACATCTGTCACCTCAGCACCTATTCGACAACAAGGAACTGTACACCAGGCAATACTACCAGCCAACCCTGATGCATCTGGATGCATAACAGATGCTATGGGAATTCTTCTCTGTCTGAAATTCTGTACTAGTGGGAGTTCCAACCATGGGAAACACTGGGAATGGGTGAAATTATCCGTGGGTCAGGGAATAGTCCATCTGCACACTGTACGGGAGCAGACTCCAGTTTGTCTCAAAGCCAGACGTCAAACTGTTATGATACTCTTGTATATGATTCTTTAAGTGGAAGTACTGTTTTCTTTTATGATGATCTTCGCAGCAAATGGGAGAGCAGTCCTGCATCGGGGAACTGTGCTATGAGAACTTTGCAAAAGAGCGCAGAGCCACGCAGATGGGTGATTACACAGGCTGCAAATTGCAGTGCGTCAGCCAATCATTTCATGAGAATACTGTCTTGCTGCAAAGGCAGGAAATGGATGCTAACTGTGGTAACCATACAACCAAAAGGTAAAGGAAGTACTCAGGCTGGTTGTTGGAGCAGAGGAAGCTGTTTCTTAGAAACAATTGCAAGTTTGTCCAAGGCCTTGACACCTTCTTTGCAAGTGCTCCAAATCTGTTCCTGACAGGGTACAGCCAGGTCGACAAAGGAATATAGGAATATTAGATGACCTTGACCCACTGGCGAATGCTAATTTCACCAGCCAATCTTGTGAGCCAAGATGAGCCAGTCAGATTTTTATATTTGAATTTGAACTAAGAAATTCAGAAAGTAATGTTTCAGGGGCTGCCATTCAACTTCAAGGAGCACAGCCCTTCAAAGCACTGTCTTTGGGTTTCCCAAAGCTTCAGTATTTTCTCTGGTAGCCAAGAGAACCTTGGCCCACAAGCCAGATTAAGTTCCAGTTGCCCACAGCTATAACTGCCTTGATGCCACACGTGGTTTTCATTGTCTTCCATTTCTCTTCTCAATTCCACTCATTCTTATCAGTATTTCTTGGGATCATCTCTCAAATAAAATATGTGTACTTAGATCCCTTTCAAATAACCTACGTTTAGAGGAATAGACTAAGATAGAAGCATTAAGTCAGTTAGACTGGAGGCAGATAGATTATAGCAACCCAAAGGTACACAACAAGTTCAGGCTATAGCTGGGGGTGGAGAGAGCTGAGCAGAGGGTGATGAGAGACTTTGAAGGGACACATGGGAATTCTCTGAAATTCTAAACAGCCCCCTTTCTGGAGATAGCATATGGTGTGCCACTTTCTGTTACGTATCCCTACTGGAGACAAAGATCAATGGCAAATTGACCTGGAAAGTCCAGCGTCAGAGAAAGCTGTATATAAGAAAGTTCTGTTGTACACTGTCTTTGGGGAATGAAGGAGGAAACAATTCACTAATGCTAAGATCAGACTGTCACAAAAAAGATTCAAAGACCAGAAGAAACTGGTGTGGAGTTGACAACACCGAGCTATGGAGAGACAAGTCAAGATGTGCTATTAACTTGCAGGACAGCATAAGGCCTATGTGGGGTGGAAGGCTCGCTCTGCACGTCTCAGAACCTAAGCTGGAAGTTGTCAGCAGGAGTAGAGGCCAGCAGAAAAGTGCTGTGCGACGCAGCCTTGTACCCTGGCTGTCTTTGGCTCTCTGACCTTCCGTTTCAGGGTCGCGCGGCATTCTGAGTTCCGTTCTAGTTTGTTCGCTTTGTAAATTCGTGGTCCCATGTTCATCTTACCAGGAGAGATATCTCAGAAGACAGCTCAGAAGATAGGTTGGGGAGGCCGAGTCCTTCCCTAGCCACTGTGGAGCCAGAGCAACTCTGAGAACTTGGACTTAACCAAGTCAGAGAAATCAGGAATGATTGGCAAGGAGGGGTTGGAAATTTTAAATTATGCCTTCCCCTGCCAAATTTCCAGTTTTGGGAGAATTGGGGCACACCTAGCGATTTCCAGGAGCTAAGTGATTCTTGAGTGAAATCAAGAACAGTTCAAGGGCATCTTGAGGGCAAGGGCAGGACGGCTGCAGGAGCAGACAGAGGATGACTGGGAAAGCCTGCTCAAGGTCCCAAGCCCAGCTGCTTCTGACAGCTGAGTTTTGTCTGGCAGCCTATTCTTTGGATGAATTCACCTGTCCCAATTCCCCTTCCCCTCTGTGCACTTTTCTTACTGATCTGTAGACAGAGGTTTCTCTCCCACTCAGTCCTGCAGTCATTCAGTCCCAAAGAAACACACAGAGGCTTGAATTAATTATAAGCTGTTTGACCTATTAGCTCAGGCTTATTATTAACTAGCTCTTACAACTTAAATTAACCCATAATTCTTGTCTATGTTTAGTCATGTGACTTGGTACCTTTTATCAGTGAACCATTTTCATCTTGCTTCCTCTGCATCTGGCAATTGACTGCATCTCAGCTTTTCCTCTTCCCAGAATTCTCTTAGTCTGGTAGTCCCGCCTATATTTCTTATTTGGCTGTGGGCCAATTAGCATTTTCTTAAACCAATACAAGTGACAAATCTTTACAGTGTGCAAGATCATTCTCCCACAGCACTGATTCTTAAATTTTTGTCAGAATGTATCCAACAACCACATTATAGAAACCTTTCTTTAGAATACACGCCTGGGTTTTGATAATCACCACCCTGAGCAGGGTGTCACTGTTCCCTCCCCTTGGAACACAAGTGCATAGTACTAAAAAGTGATGGTATCCAATCTAGTGCTGGATCAGAAGGTAATGGGAATGTTTTCTAGTTTCATTGAGTGGCTTGCTCCTGGACTCCAGCTGCTATGCAATAAAGAAGCCAGAGCCACGGGGCAAGTTTTTTGCAGTTGATAGCCAGTAACCAGCTTTTTCTACCATCCGATTAACTATTTAGAGACAACAGACAAGGACCAAGACCACAATAAGTGAGAAAATTAATAAAATAATTACTGTTTTCCAGTACAAAATTTGAGGTTGTTTGTTATATAGCAGTAAATAACAAATATAGAGATCAAGTTTTTCAGTACAAATATTTCCACAGTTCAACCAAGAAGGTACTCTAATGAGAATCTAGGCTACTTCATGATCTTGAGAAATGGGGAAAGTAGATTATAGAACTTGGGGCATTTTGAAACTTTTATACTTGATTTTATAAAAATGATAAATGTTCAAAATAGAAGACATAAAAACATAAACAAAGGAATTGCTTTTAAGTTTAAAATTTGGACAAAATTATAAATGATACTGGTTTGTAATGCAATTTTGCCAGTTAGAATTTCTTTGGTCTTCAAGAATGTCTTAGAATGCCATGTTTGGTGAATATTCATGATTTGGTAGGATATATAACAACAACAACATGTTTAATAGTTCTGTTTTTTAGATTTTTCTGTTTCACCAAACATTTCCTGAGCCTTTCTTTAGAGGGCCAGTAAAGACTTGGGAACTAGACAGGTAAGCCTTGAAGGTGCTCCCGACTGTTACCCAGACTTTAGCTGTTGGAAGGGACTGGGCAACACACACCCTGCAAACCCATGATTTCACAGTACTGACGTCAGAAATAGTGTGTAGTTGGTGTGTGGCATGCTGTTGGTAATGGATAGGGAAAGGTGAGTGGGATGAAGTAGAGAATTTAAGGATGAAAGATCATAGCTGCATAAAGTGGTGGCTAAGTATTTGAGGAAGGGCCACCTGGGTTTGCTCTAAGCTGGTGAAGCAAAGGGAAGTGTCCAAGTCCAGTGGGGAGAGGAAGGGGTCATCGGGTTCCTAAGACAGGAATGAGTTAGGAAGCTGTCAGTTGGTTCTGGAGTGTTATTAGTCACCATTAAAAATAATGCTTCAGGGAAATGGCTCCATATATTAATGTATGCATTTTTATTAACTAAAATATGGTGTAGGAGGGTTCTTCTGTATTTGGGTTGCTTTTATTGGTTAATAAAGAAACTGCCTTGGCCTTTTGATAGGGCAGGACTTAGATAGACAGGGAAAGAGAACAGGATACTGGGAATGGGACAGAGTTAGAGAGAGCAGCCCGCCATGAAGCCTGCCAGGTCAGAGATGCTGAATCTTTCCCGGTAAGCCATGACTAGTGGCGACACACAGATTATTAGAAATGGGTTAAACAAATATGTGAGAGTTAGCCAATAAGAGGCTAGAGCTAATTGGCCAGGCAGTATTTCAATGAATACAGTTTCCGTGTAATTATTTCGGGTATAAGCTAGCCAGGCACCGGGCAGCGGGAGCCGGTTGGCCGCTGGGACCAAAAGCAGGCCCGCACGCCTCTTACTACAAAAATATATTAGCTAAAGTGAAAATAGCAGCCTGAACTGGTCCTTTTGGAGGCGTTATTCATGGGATCCTCCAGAACTTTTATCCAAATTTAACTTTAGCTTGCCTATTGTCCCTCTTCCTTCCCTCCCTCCCTCCCTCCTTTCCTTCCTCCCTCTTTCCCTTTCTCCTTCCTTCCTCCAGTTCTTTTCCCCCCTCCCTCCCTTCCTTTTCTCTCCATGTTTGTCCTCTTCTTTGTCATCTTCCTCTTCATTTCCACATTCATAGAAGTAATTTTCATGTGGGATTAAATTTAACAAATATAATAACCAATTTGATAGGAACAAATGAACCTTGATGTGCTGACATAATCGTATGTTTTAAACTTGCCTTCTTTAAAATGCCAATTTTAGAATCCTACACCGATGAAATTATGTGCTGATGCCCCTGGCTGCCTGTTCCACTTTGCCTTCTTGTTTGCTTCACCTAATATATTTCCTGTTGACAAGGAGCCTGAGCTCTTGGGCAGCTTGGATTGTGCTGTATAAACTGATCTCTTGATGGTGGTGGTTCTGTAGGGCGTGTATATACTGAATCACCGGACAGTCCTGCCTATCTGTAAGATATACAAAAGCAGCTTAGAAACATTCCAAAAATATGTTCTGAAACCTAAGAGAAACTCTTTTTGAGGGGTTGAAAGTGAAGGGAAGGAGGCTTTGGAGTCAGGATTCACAACCCATGGGTACCTTTGCAAAATGAGCTGTTATTTCCCTAGCCTTCCTCTCAAACAAATGATGGACCTGCACAACAAAGGGGACAGGCATGCACACTGGAAATGCTTGCAGGTGAAGCAAATAGTCCGTGCAAGGGAACAAACAGAGAGGACTTGCTGAGAAGTTTGCAGGTGTTTGCTGTTGCATTGACATCAATGCCGGGCTTGACTTGTACTCTTGCTTCTGCTTAGTGAGGGGGGGAGGAGCAGATGGTTTTACACAAGGTCAAAGATACAGAAATGGAAATAATATTGACAATCTGGCGCTGTAGACGTGTTGTAGATTCCTACCAAACTCATTGTTTAAATGAGTGAGGTTTTCCTTTTTAAAAAAAATTCATAAATGCAAAAGTTGTCTGTCATTGTTGAGAATTCCTGTTTCATGTTTATACGTATGGTGGAATGAATTGACAGTGGTTCTACTTGACAACATGTCTACTTAGTTTTGTGAGGAGCTTAGTGATTTATGGTCTGTTCTTTGCTGAAAACTGAGCCCAGTGAGAAATCTTGTGCGTCAGCACAGTCCCGGGGCAAATGTGTGATTAGAAAGCCTTTCCCCAAGATATTTTACTGCCATCTGCCGGGGAGTCATCAAAGTGAAAATACAGCCCAGGGCTGAGCAAGCACACAGAAAGCGCCCTCTATGGTTGTGCAAGGCATAATGTGTGATCGCTACAGCGAAACCCGTGGGCACTTGATCCAACTTAAATGACTCCTCTGATAGCGCTTGGCACTTACCTTGAGCTGTGTCTGGATGAACAAAATGGCTTCAGAATGGCTAGATGACTCATGTTTAGGCTGTAGTAACACTGTCCCATTTTGTGCAGTAGTGACAAACTGGAAAAAAAAATCATCGCTCTCAGTTTTGTTCTCAATTTTCTGTATCCACATTAGGCTTATGTAAAGATGACTGAAGAGGAAGGAAAAGGATTATTGAGGTTCAAGGTAGGATTTGTCATCATCAGCACCGCTTGCAGAAACCCCGGATTGGCCTGGCCAACATCTGTGCTAATAATATATAAACTGCAACTGTTGCAGCAAGATGGGGACTCCCAGGAAGACAGCCTCTGCTAATCATTTTCTTTTCTTTCTTTCTTTCTTTCTTTCTTTCTTTCTTTCTTTCTTTCTTTCTTTCTTTCTTTCTTTCTTTCTTTCTTTCTTTCTATCTCCTTGTTAAAGTGCTGAGCCGGAGGTAACTGTGTAAATGCGAATATGGAGCCCGATTTAATTAGGCAGAACTTTAAGGCAGTCAAGTAACAAATGACAACTTAATTAACCATAATTAAAACATTTTAGAACTCCTTGCCTCTTTTGACAGGGCAGTGATTGCTTCTTGAAAGGAAGCTGTGGAAGTTGAGGCAAGGTGCGTTCCTTCTCCTTGCTGAGTCTCAGGCTCAGTTCTCCCCCCTCCTTCACTATTAGAAATGCAGCTGGATCCTATTTATAATCCATTTTCACATTTGTTTGAATTAAAATCCCAGATTGCTATGCCTTCAAGGTTGAACGTGCATGGCAGCCAACATTTATCCAGCCATTTCAGGAGTTACTGGGTAACTGGGCTCTGAGAGGGAAACTGTACCGCAAGTTTGAGCCACAAGGAGGAAAGAGAGAAAACAGACCCTGGCTTAAATCCCTGACATCACTGTAGCTGGGAGAGAGATTGTTCTCCTCTGAGCATGTGCTGCCCACTTAAGACTCTAATTATTCTAAATTACTTAAATTGGCTCTAATGCCTATGTTTTATTATTTGATATTAAAGAACAAACCAAGTTAAGAAGAAATTCATAATGCAGTTAAATACTGCCAGCAAGCCTGTCAGTGGCAAGTCTGGTTTTGGACATCCCTGAGCTTGCTACCCACCACCTGACGCTAATCTGGGAGTTGCTGTGTGTACTCTACAGCGGGCTTTTCCAGGATCCTGTTTATGTCTAAATCCAATAGTCCAGCCACGCCAGCCCGTTACCACATGGAAAACTCCATTGCTCAGAGAAAGCTATGAAGCCATATATTCTTAGGCTTTAAGATCCACTGTGACATCCCAAAGCAAACTCCAGGTAAGCCTAACAGATGCTTGGGGCGGGGGGGTGGGGGGAGAGGGAAGGCCACAAGGAATAAATGAATAATTTCCATTAGCATAGCTATAAAGATTCGATGACTTCACTGATGTGGTGTTCTGTCCTGGTGTAAAGTGTATGGCCCTAAATAAAACAATACTTAGGGTACCCATGAGGCTGTTTGAGAAACATACTAAAGATGAAAACGAGATCTCAAGTCTCTTAGATCCCGAACAGAAGGCTCTCATTTGAACTGAGCTTAGGGATCTGGGAGTCACCTAGAGATGCCAGCTGTAAAGGGACAAAGGCCAGGAAAGTGTCAGTTCCCTCCCCATCCCCCGCTGCTGCACTTCTGGTTAGAACTGAGGGTCCAATCTGCACCCAGAATGCCTGTGCTTCTCCTATCCCATTCTTCAGCTACCTGCAGCTATCTTTGCTATGTGTCATTTGCAAAGTGAACATGATTGTCATAAAGGCTGAAGCCATCTCACAAGAGATGAAGCACAGTGCCAGTGCAGGTTACAGACTGACCAACAGAAGCAACAACATCGGTCTTGCTTACCTGCTTGCTCTTATTGTTTAACAACAACAGCATCCCTTGGTATCACAGGGCAGTGAGTCCAGTGACTGCTACTGGATCGGACGACCATTCCCGGCAGAGTTAGTGTATCTTGTAGTGTAGGTACCATTTGCCTCTTGATTACAAAGATCATTTTCACTTTCTGTCAGAGATGATTGGTTATGCTGTGGAAACAGTTAAATAACACACTTGGCTGTTGGCACTGATTTCTTCTACCTGAGACCAGTTATCTTCTTCTCTTGCAAGGTAGAGAAAGGACCCATTTCCTCCCCACAGGAAACTTTGATATGCCATTTTTTTTCTGCCCCATGCTTTGCGGTTATGCTGGTGATGAATACAGAGGTATTTTCTTTTCAGTAAGGTGGCCAACCCTCTTAAGGGAATTAAAGCCTCACCCTGTTGGAGCAGATGTCTGAAAGTTCCTTTAGACAAACAGTGTTTTCTCTTGAGATGAAAACACAACAGTTATCCAGGTCTCTGCCCAGAGTGCCCCTCTCCTCCTGCCCTGTGGCCTGAGACTTCAGTCAGGTTCATGTTGTGTCCACAACAATTACAGGGAGAAAAAGACTTCCCCCTAAAACTCAAAATTCTCAGGAAAGCAACAAATGCATGAATGATGGCCAAGTTCTCGCTAAGATTTTTCTCCAGCATGTTGCCCAAGTTCTATAAGGATCACCACTGACCTTTTGTGGTTGTTTTCTTAACTTTCATCTATACGACATGCAGTTCGCAAGGATAATGTTAGCATCTTTAAACAAAGGGATGTGTTATAAACAGCATCTTTGTCATTATCTACAAGTGCAGGGTTCAAGCATCCCGAATCACCACAGATCATCTTTTTGGTGTTTGCCGTCAGTCCATGTGGTTCCATTCAGGCTAAATCCTCAGCCCCAGCAGTTCATTTCCTTTTCAAACACGTTAAATACAAGAGACAAAATGAAGATAAATTCCTCAGTGGGCCAAGATAAGCTGGGTAGGTATAGGGAAAGATAATTAGCCGGTCTTAAGCCAGCTCTGCTTCTGCCAAGCTTTATCTTTGCAGCTTTTAGGGAAGAAGAAGAAGAAAAATCTGTTCTGAGGCAGAGGTGAAGGATTTATCTTGTCCTCATACCTGAGGAATTTTGGCAACAAGGTCAAAGGTGGCTGGGAGTGCACCCCTAATAATCTTTCCCTTGTGTGCCTGGGATTGGAGGCAGGGGAAGAAACTACAGTGGGGGGGGGGCAGGGATGGCCTAGAGAGGAACATCCTCTGTGCAAACACTCAGACCAGGACATGTTTCTAGCTGAATTCTGTACGGAGAATCAGAGGCTAGGGACACAGACATTTGTCATGCAGTGTCACCACTGAGAATCAGTCTTTTCAACCGTTTATATGTTTCTCTTCACACAAAACCAGCATGAAATTTCGCTATTCTATCTCTGGTCTTTATTTGTTTTTAATCTTTAAAATATTTTCTTTTATTGTAAAGATCTTGCAAATAAAATTATCACAGGGTGAAATTAACCAGGCCAGAAATCTATAATTTTTCATCAGCTTCTCCACCCCCAAATCTCGGAAAAAGCAAAGGAATAGCACTATGCTACAGGTGAACTGGATCGGTAGAGGAGCATGCTCTTGCTGTGAATCGTACTACCTGGAAACAGGGGGAGCTGGCATCTGATGGTGAGCAATGAGGGACAATCAGCTGTAAGGAGCCAAAATTCGCAGGGAATAAGAAACTGACCGTGTTACAGATTCTACAGGGTTTGTTATTGATTAGAATTATATTATTGTGGAATTCTAGAATGTCAGCTATCCAGAGCCAGGTTATTCACTGCCTATGGTTATATCTGAACTCACATCTTTTTGATACCCAATTAACATATTTTTGGAATATTTTTTTTCATATAACTAGAATCTACCAGCCCCATATGTGAACTCACATGATAATATCTAAAACTCACAGCAGAACTTTGCCCATTTTTATATAATTTGACCTGCTGACCCCACCAATGTATTTAAGAAGTACCTTGAGCTATAATTTTTCTGTAAATAGCAATATTAACTAAACTCTTCTACATTGGTATATGTTAATTCAAAACAAGTTGAATCTGTGTAGCTAGATCATGGTTGCTCTGATTTGGTTCAAAATACACTATTTCTGATTCCCTGTATCTTGACAGCTATGTTTTACTTTCCCACTTAACTATGGCATCTTCAGATAAAAAGTTAATTTGTTTTGCTTCTGTTTTTATCTCTTTTTACCCTACTAACTAAATTGAATTTGTCTGTGATAAAATAGCTTTGCTTCAATTCTTAAAGAAATGGGTTATAAGTATCCTTATTTTGTTTTAGTTAAGAGTATTGGTTTTTAATTTAATATATCTTATCACCCATTATAGGAAGTTGGTCTTAAGTATTGGCATTTTATGATAACTATCAAAACACTGAACATGTTTATAAAGAAATATAGCTCAAAACATCATAAATGAAGATCTGAAATCCCATGTATGCAATTAAATAGATGGATATTAATACGAAGAAGGAAAAAACATTTATGCTTCTTTATAATCTGTTATTTCTATATGCTTCTTGTAAGAATTCCAATGTAAAAGGAATTTTATTCTATTTCTGGTCTTGCTGACTGTATTGCTCCACTTATGTCTCAGGTTTAATTCTGTTTTCTCTCCTCATTTTAAAGATCATCCCATCTGTCCTGTCTCACCAACAACACACAACCCCTTGGTCTAGAGATGTTCCAGAAACACCATCTGGCTCTTGGCTAGCCAGAAGGTTTACCTATGTGCCATGGCACACCAGCATCCCTTTCTGGAGGCGCCGGAAATGCAGAGTGCCACTCTTCCTCAGAACTCCTGAGACTGGAACTGTAGTTACAAGCTCTCCAGGTGATCTCCATGCATGGTGAAATTTTCTTCTCTGCTATTTATTATCAGCAAGCCGGTAGCCATGGTATTTAACACTGGGTTGTTCTTGGCACCTGCTGTCAGATTTTGGTGCAAGAAAGAGCAGACTACATTCGATAGCTGAACTTAAGACACAAATACCAAATGGAGAATGGCGCGGGGGGGGGTGTTTTCCTCTGCCTCCAGTTGGTCAAGTATTCTTGAGGAAGTCACTTCAACTCTCTAGCTTCCATCTTGATAACCTGGTAACACTGACTATAACGTTCGTGTTTTTAATTATAGGACTCTCTATGAATACGCGAGAACAGTTCACTTAATACTCCTATGGCACCACACACTTTGGACAGTGCATATCTGGGATGAGTGCCCGTGAATTATTTTCTAGCTCCCTGTTCATTCATGGTGCATGACCAAAATTCCACGCTGCTTCATTGCCTTGTAAGAATCATCCAAATGAGGCAGGAGAAGATGGCTCAGCCGCTCAGAATATATACTGTTCTTCTAGAAGATGTGACTTCTGCACCCAGGGCCCTCATCAGCAGGTTCACAAAGGCCTGTAATTCCCTCTCTAGGTACCTGTGCCTAGCTAGCCACACAACCTCCCTCTTCACACACACACAATCTAGAATAAAATGAGTCTATAAACAAAACCGATTGTGAAGATTCTCTTCACGGTGCCCTTCCAAGTAAGAAAACTAGACTGTTTTTTACTAGAAAGGAATGTTGAAATAGTCAGCTGAGAAAAATAAAAGTTTGACTAAAGCTTCAAATACAGTCAGGGATATTCTAGTCCCTTCTACAACATGAGATGTGAAGCATCTCTACTGCATTTTCTATCATGTAAAGAACTGTATATATCACAAAATCCCTTTCTTCCAGTCACAGAAACGTGAGCTCTCAGTATAGCTTGTAATGTGATAGGGCGTACACATTTTTCTCATCTGGAAACACCGTTTGTGTATGTATCTGTGTTCGAATGGATCCACATCCAGTGGGGCTCAGTGGTGAACCTTAGCTGCTGTCTTTAGGCACTGCCCTCCTTGTTGTTGGAGGCAGGGTCTCTCCAGTGAGACTTAGCACCTCTGCTGGGCTGATGGCCGCTGTGCTCTAGGGTCCCTTCTGTCTCTTTTTTTTGCCCCAGTGCATGACCATGTCCTTCTTTCTGTTGAGTGCTGGTGACCAAACTCAAGTCCTCAAACATTTCTCAGACTGCACTAGCTTCCTGTCCCCTCAAATTCCAAAACACATTTAACATCTCATTTTCATGGTCCTCCTAGGAATAATTCATCCATTTTAAAATGCGTGCTATTTTATATTCAATTAAATAACATTTCTTCTATGAAAATTTCTTCAAATCTAGTGAGAAAACAATGTTTTGTTTCTAACATAACATTCACGTTAGTCTGTCATTATGAATCATTTCTTAATTGTCATATTATCAAATTCTTGAAAAATCAATTTCTCTTATTTGCACATCAGTGGTATCTACCGAAGAACCCTGTTTGTTGGGACTATACTGAATACTTTAAGTCAAATCTATTCATATAATTTTGGTTTTTTTGAGACAAGGTTTCTCTGTAGTTTTGGAGCCTGTCCTGAAACTAACTGTTGTAGACCAGGCTGACCTCGAACTCACAGACATCCGCCTACCTCTGCCTCCCGAGTACTGAGATTAAAAGCATGCACCACCACTGCCCTGCTCAAATCCGTTCATATTATGTGATGTTGAATTCTATTGTTTTAAATTAATTTTTAAATGCTTCTAAATTTTTAATGACAGAATAACAGAAATAAAATGGGATCTAGGGGATGTGGAGGCACCAAGAGTCTCTAAAATGGCCAATTGTGTATGTGGTGACAGGCTTGAGAGTATAGGTTATGGGTGTATGTCTGTATTCCCAGCATATGGCAGGCACACATAGTAGGACTATAAGGCCAACCTGAGTTATATGTTATATGTTATATGGTGGTTTTTAAGCCAGCCTGGGTAATAAAGTGAGTTCAGGGCCAGCCTAGACTATATAACAGGAGCTTATCTCAAATAAAAAAGAAAAAGTAAGGAAATATTAAAAAATATGAACACAAATTAGCAGTAAACGAAAATACTTATAAAGTAATTTATACAGTATAAGTGGTGCTAAGAAATACTTATAGACTAGAAAAAAATGGAGGAATTTGTTCAATGTTGACTTAAAAGGATACATAGTAAAATGATAATAAAAAGAACAATGAGCTGAAGACTGGTGCTTGCAATTTGCCATTTTGTAAATAATTATTTACTACACAAAATTAGCAGAAAAGAACTATATGTAATCTAAGCGAGAAAATTTTAGTTCCCTAGGAAGGTAAGAACATAATCATAAACCTCACAGTAACATCAGAAACCTTTTCTGGGAATTATCCCCCCCTTTTTTAAAAAGAGGGTCTTTTCTCAAGCAACATACCCTGTTTACCATTTCCTCTCCCTCTACTCCCCCCAGTTCTTCTCCACCTCTCCTCCCCTCCAGATCCACTCCCTTCCTGTCTCTGATTAGAAAAGAACAGGCTTCTCAGAGATAGCAACCAAACATGACAAAATAAAATATAATAATATTAAATAAAATAACATTACAACGAGCCTTGCCAAGGCAACCCAACTGAAGGAAAAGTGCCCCAAGAGCAGGCACAAGAACTTGAGACCCACTCATTCATACGTTCGGGAGTGTCATAAAAACAGTAAAACTGGAAACTAAAATATGCACACCGAAGACCTGGAGCAGGGCTGGCCCTATGCTTGATATTTCAGTCTCTGAATTCATATCACCCTTGTTTGATCAACTCAGGGGTCCTTATTCTCCTGGTATCCTCCATCCCCTCTCCTCCACAGGGTTCACTGAGATCTAAGGGTAAGGATTTGATGGAGGCATCCCACTTAGAGCTGTCCATTGCTGGTGAGAATGTAAATTTGTACAGTTACTATGGAAATCAATTGGTGGTTCCTCAGAAAATTGGGAATTGATCTACCTTAAAACATCTACCTTTTAAAAAATTATGTTTTATTTCTATGTTTCTGTCTCTCAGTCTCTGTGAGTGTGTATGCACCACATGGGTATGGATGCCCACAGAGGACAGAAGAGGATGGTGTATTCCCTGAAGCTGGACTTGTAGACGGCTGTGAGCTACTTTACATGTGTGGGGAATTGAACTCAGGTTCTCTGGAAGAGCAGCAAGCGCTCTTAACTTCTAAGCCATCTCTTTAGTCCTCACACATCCTTTTAAATACACCAAATGCCTGCTGTTAGGGTGGACAAGAGATAATTTATATAAAAAACTAATGAAATGATGAAATTAGAACCTGTTACTTCAGTAATCAAGTAACTTAAAATATGTAAAATGAAAGATAGCCAAATAAAACTGTTACATTGTATGGAAAAAAGTTGAGATTTCATACATTTATTTTAGCCATAAAAACTTCTTAACACAAAAAGCTGGCTTTGAACTTAAACACATGAGGAATAAATTTCAAAATGCATATTAAATCTTACAGAAATGCATACTAATCTTACAGAAATAATTGTGGCCACAAAGAAAGGTTAGTAAGAGGTGGGGGGGGAAGTGTCTTGAATATAATATTATCTTAGTGTGTATGTTTGTGTACATGTGTGCATGTATGTGTTTAGTGTAGTGTGTTCTTCACATGTCTGTGTGTGCATGTGTGTAAGTGTGCATGCACTTACAGAAGTCAGAGGACAACCTCAGATGTTCTCCCTCAGCAGCCCTCCCCCTTGCTTTCCTCTGGAGACAGTCTTTCAATGGTCTGTAGCTCACCAAAAGTCTAAATACTGGGCACGAAGTCCCAAGGACTCTTCTGTCTCAGTCTCCCTAGCACTGTGCCACACACCTGGCTTTTTTATTTTTTATTCTTTTATTTTTATTTTTTTTAAATGTGGGCTCTGAGTGATCTAACTCAGGTCTTCCTTGCAGCAAGCAGTCAACTGACAGAGCCATTTCCTCAGCTCCAAGAATTTATTTTTGACTCCAGTATTTTATTTGAAATTATCACATACTAAAATACTTTTGTCCTTTCTAATTTGGCAAATAACCAGCATTTATTACACTGTCTTAGAAGTATTTTAGTGTATGGGTGTTTGGCCAGCTTATATGTCTGTTTACTGCACACATGCCTGGTGCCTGAGAAAGACAAGAAAGGACTTTAGGTCCCCTCAACTGGAGTTGAAAATTGCTATGAGCCTCCATATGGGTGCTGGGAAGTGAATGTCGGTCTTCTGCAATAACAGGCAGTACTCTTAACCTCTGAGCCATCTCTATAGTCCCTATTATATTGTCTTTAAGATTGTTTTACTTTTTGCTTAATTAAAAAGGCAATTATAATAAAATAGAGAACCAGCTATTTAAAATTAATATGCATAAATCTATGTTTTGTATATATACATACACTGGTGAGTGTATATATACAGATACTCAGATGTATGTAAACGTGACATAACTTTAAGTTAAGGGGACTTTGGTCTGCTGCCTGTGTGACAGGATCTACCCAAGCAGCAGCAATGAAGGCTTCATTCATATGCCCTATGGTCAGGAATGGCACTATGATTTCATTCTAAAGACAAAGTAAATATTTAGTAGGAAAAACAGTTGTTGCTATATTTACATAACTATGGAGAGTTCCTTCATTATTAGCAAATATTTATGGAACACTTACTATGTTCATTGAATCCTCTCTGTGCCCACATCCCAGCCATCAGTGTTTACTCTGTGTTTATAGCAACGAAATATTTGAATAAGAAACTATGAAAACACCCAAGAGTAATAGATTGATATCATCTATCTGTGTATTATAAAGTTTTGGCACTAAAAATAATTTCACAGATGTACATTTTAAAGGAATGTATAATATAATTTTAGCAAAGTGCATGCTATACAAAATAGTTCATGTATTGTGGCCATCTGATAAAATTTAAATATTTACATAACTGTAGAAAAATTGTTATTGATAGTTATTTGGGGATATTGTAAAATGTCATATCTATATTTTGTATTATCTCTAATAGCATGCAAGTCAATGATAAATTAAAAAATGTTTTGAAAAATAGGAAACATTTTTAGAAGTAGTATATTTATAACTAATCATAGAACATCTCCACCTTTAAATAATAAACTATGCATAAAATTTTGGTTTCATATCTGTTGCATCCCTTAAACGTTTTACCAGTTTATTTTATATAAGGAAAATATAAGGTTTTTGAATTATGTACATCCTTTGACCCAATGACATTTCTAAAGGCTCATTTAGCAAACGCACAAGATACAACATTCATTTCATGATCTGAGACAGTAAAGTTAAAAGCAATGCAGTATCCACCCACTAAGGAATTGATTAGACACGGCCCACAGAATCCAGTGTTTTGTAGAAGTACATACAGAATGTGGCCATTCCATAGAAACATGCAAAGCTAAAAAGGAAAGCAAGATTCAAAATGATATGTGCACATGGACAGATTTATTAACATGTTTTTACATGTTTGGGTGGCATAAAAAGAACCTGTGGTTTTTACACGAGTAAGGCAAGGGGATTTTCTACTTTTCATTTTGTATCACATACACTTTTTGCACTAGGCTCCCATTTTCATGTCTTAGGTTTAAATCCTATTTGGGAAAGAATACAAAGTGTAAAGACTGTTGCTACCGCTGATGAGATGTTGTGAGATGGAAGACCTAGCTTTTTTTTTTTTTTTTTTATAAAACCTGTACAGTTAGTTTATTAACAACTTAAATTTTATTTATTTATTTTTTTTCCATACATTGTTTTGTTTTATTTTTTCCATTCAAGAACATAATTAAAGATAAAAAATTTTTTTTTTCCTTTCTTCCCCTTCTCCCGGTCCCCTCCCACTACCCCCCACCCCTCCTCCCTCCCCCTTCTTCCTTGAAAGAGGGCATGGTGCCCTGCCCTGTTGGAAGTCCAAGGCCCACCCCCATCCC
>PVIU01005095.1:0-110896 GCA_004026605.1 Ondatra zibethicus
GCCACTTGCTTATATGACACTAGAGACCAACATTCCCCAGGATCTTAGCAACTTTGTTGACTACATCAGATGCAATTCTATCTAGCCATTTCTCATCACAGCTATCTTGGCTGTCAACCCTGAAAAGACCTAGGTCCATGGGTATGTCTGGTGTGAGTGATGGCTGAATCATGGCATTCTTTGCCTCTCCAGTGGAGTTTGGGGCATGGACTGAGGAGAAGGGGGCATGCCTTCAGGATACCAGCTTAGGGCTCCCCAGTGTGGAACATTCCAGCCTCCTTAATGCTTTCTTTCAGCTCCCTGTACTCAGCAGCCCATGCTGCTTCACAAAATGGTGAAGATGATCCATCTCTTGACTCTGTAATCCCTCTGTGTTTCCTCACTCATCCTGAAGAGCTTTGTGATGCAAACTACATACTATCAAATGGTTGGGGGAAAGAATACAGCGTTTACACTCACCCAAGAGTTTCTTTCCATCCAGCCTTCTTTCCCCATTTTATACATATGAGAAATAAAACATTTCAGCAAGACCCATGATGCTTTGGGCTCCCTCAGGGTAGAATTAGGCAGAGCAGCTGTTAGGCCAAGCCTCTACATGGTGATGTTGGGGATGAATATCCAGGTGTGGCTTGGGGAGCCAAGTACTTTTGTCCATAAGAAACAGTCCCTTACAGAGCAAGGCGACTTTAGCCCAGCATGTTTCTGATTCATTTGCACTTACCTTATCAAGATGTGGTTTTGTATGAGCTGTTTGATGTTCAGAACACATTGTAAGTCTTTTTACAACCCTTTTATCTAAGAGGCTTGGAACTGCAGTCAGTCAAGAACAAACAGAATTCAGAGGGTTCACATGCCAAGTGTCGAACCACTCACTGGGGCACGAGTCAGGCGGCATGTCCTTTCCCGAGCTTTGCTGCCGGGTTAATACGTAAACGACTCAAAGATGTGTAAGACAAACAAAAACCAGCACAAATTTGAAAACACTTTCCTTCAGTCTGGGCGGATGGCTGTCATTTGGTTGACATTAATTAGCAGGAAGAAAATCTATCATCCCTTGACTCCAGCCTGCTTGTGAATGCTCTGTAAAGGAGAGGGAGACTGTTTTGAGGAGAGCTTCAGCAATAAGCAGATTCCATTTTGTTTTCTGAGCTGCAGTTTTTAGTCAGATGGATGAACTTGTTTGTACTAGTTAACTTCGCTGGAGTTTAGGAGTTGTATTTAAAGCAGATTTTATCCTACAGTGATATTAATTTGATAGGATCCCTGATCTGTAAACCATTGGTTATCTTGGTCTCTCCTGATAAGGGAAAAGAGTGCTGAGGATTTCCGGTTGGTGAGCACATTTGGGCAGAATCTTTCACACGTCACAAATTGCAGATGGGAGGCAGTGATCTCGAACATGCAGTCACATTGCGTGACCATCTGACACCTTCCATTTAGAAAAATAATACTTTCCTCCCAGCATACGCTCCCTGCTGCAACCAGCACCAAAAATTATGCCTGGGAGAGCCGTTCCTCCTAGACCAGGCTCTTAAATATGTCTTAGGCAGTTTTTAAAAGATTCACACTGCAGCAATACCTTGCCCACACCCTAGTCACCCAGAGAAAAATCCCCAAGAAAAGACTCCTGGCTGCTGCTGCTGCTGCTGCTTCTGCTGCTGCTGCTGCTCACAAAAAAAGAATGAAAAAAAAAGAAAAGAAAAAAAAACGTCACAAAGAACAAAAGGGCTGGGGGTGGGGGAACTGGAGGAGACAGGAAAATTACACCAGACACATTTGTAAGATGATTTATTCTTGTCTTCTGTGTGATTCAAGCATATTCACGTTAAAGTCGATGGACTTCTTTGTCGGCTCATTTCTGAGCCGCTTCACGGTGGCATAGAATTCGCAGTCCCCAGGAGGGGACTGGAGTCCCTGAGATTGTATATAACTTGTTCATCTGCCAGCATTCTGAGCTAACCCTTGCTCATTTGAGACAGAGAAGAGCATCCATGTCTTGCCTCTTTCCCTGTACATTTAATGACCTCTGACAATAGCAATGGCAGGGATTTCAACAGACATGTTCAAGCAGAAAGCTTTTTAAACCAGAAATTCAGAATTCTCACAGCAAGTCCAAAGAGACACAGCTTATTTCCTGATTAATGGAGGTCATGGAAATTCACCATCTAGTCCCTTTACCTATGTGTGTGTGTGTGTGTGTGTGTGTGTCTGTGTGTGTAAAATACTCATGCACACAGAGATTACACGATTCTATGTACATAGCCACACATACATCTATAAAGCATGGCTGACTTCACCCCGTCTTTTGCAGAATAAAAATAAACATCTTTCTCCAACCTCCTAGGCTGCTGACATCCACCTTGTAAGAACGATGAAGCCTGAGGAGCTTCCGTCCCAAGAGAACTGACCTGAAATGACTCCTCAGAGTCATCTGGGACAACTGGGTGGAGGGAAGAGGCATTTCATCCTCGTTCTTAGAACAAAGCTGACCGAAACAGTCATCCACCTGCTTAAAAACAAACATTACCTTCTTCCCATTTTCACACTGCCCTGGGTTTCGGGGGAATTCCCTAACAGTAGCAAATGCATGGTTTGGGGTTGACTATATGTCAGGATCTCATTATAAGTTTAAAAAGAGAAATACTTTTAAGTTGAAGGGATCTTTTAGAATTAACATCCCACTCCTAACAGACAAGGAGCATAACTATGCTACACATACTCTCACCCTCACATGTATGAGGGAAAGGGCTTGAGGACTCGCAACATCTGGGAGGTAGGTTAGCAGGGTGTGTTCTCAAGAAAGCCTTAGCTTCAATGCAGAAGGGACTGGCTGATTTTCTGAAGCTTTTTAATAAGCATGGGAGCCATACCCACTTGCAAAGTTGCATAGAATTGGCTCCATCCAACGGACAAGAACAGAAACTGGAGAACATTAAATAGAAAACAATGAGCCAGGCATGATGATCCCTGGAACCTCGGGGCTCTGCAGACTGAGGCAGGTGCCTTGGCTGGGAGAGAACCTGCCTCCGAACAATCAAAGCATGATCACTTTGTCCAGGATTGCCGCCAAAATCATTTTTAAAATATTAAAACTCCTCCAGAGACATTTGTGCAGTTTCAGTCTATTATGCCTTGAATGGTGCTTTCTCTCATCTCTCTCCCTCTCTCTGCCTCTCTCTCCCTCTCTCTGTGTCTCTCTCCCTCTCTCTGCCTCTCTCTCCCTCTCTCTGCCTCTCTCTCCCTCTCTCTGTCTCTCTCTCCCTCTGTCTCTTCCTCTCCCTCTCTCTGTCTCTCTCTCCCTCTGTCTCTTCCTCTCCCCCTCTCTGTCTCCGTCTGTGGGTGTGTGTGCGCGTGTGTGTGTGTACTGTCTCTGTCTCTCTCTGTCTCTGTGTGTGTGTCTGTCTGTCTGTCTGTCTGTCTCTTTCCCCTATCTCATTTCCACTTTCACATGAATTCCCCACTATGTACATTCACATCTGTGCACATACAAGGAATTTAATCAGTAACTACACAACAGCATACAGCTTCGCCGAGAGATGTCTGTCCATGGCTATACCAGTCACAGTCTTTAGAACTATAAATGTGTTTCTCACTAACTGTGCATTTGTATGCATATGCATGGTATATGCATGGTACAAGTGTGTAAGGGTGCCTCTGTACATGCATATATGCCGTGGGACAACTGTGGCTGCCTTGGTCTAGCCTTCTCTGCTTTATTAGCTGGAGGCAATTTCTCTCACTAAATCTGGAGCAACACTGACAGCCAACAAAGCTCCCACAATCCACCTGTTTCTGATCTCCCAGGCACTGGTGTTACAGGGACGCTTGACTACATCTCAGATTTTGTGTAGTTACTGGGGACTGAAATTCACAACAAGCACTGTTATCCCCTATGCCATATCCCTGGCCCTAAAAATGAACTAGTTATACATCAGGAAGTGGTTTTTTTTCCATGTTCAAGCTCTTCACTGATGGTTTGAGCAGAGAATTCTTGGTTAAAAATTATGTTTATGGGTGTTAGAGAGGTGGCTCACCATTTCATAGTGCTTGCTGATCTCCCAAAAGGAACCAAGTTTGGTTCTCAGTACCCACATATGGTGGCTCACAACCAGCTAAGATTCCAGCTCCAGAGGATCCAATCCCTCTTTTATAAATAAGAAAGCTAGAACACAAAGAAATAAAGCAATTTCCCAAGACAGCATGGTTAAGTGAAGGGCCTGTATTTGAGCACTGGCAGTCAGAATCTAATTCACAAGCTCTCCAGTCTATCTGAGACGTCTCTTCTAGGAATATTTAACAGTTAGTATGGGATATGCCACTAATCTAGTACAATTCCAACCAGGAGAAAACCACACAGTACAGAAGAAATTCCTTACCCAACTACTAGTAACTTAGTGACTCAAACCTGCAAGTTTTCATTCTCTTTGCCTTGGGACACAATAAGTGTCCTTAATTATCTATGTGGATTATTTTTGTTGAGTCAAGCTATCAATTAAATGTGAAGTTGTATATAAACCATTGAACACTGAAAAATTATAAATAGATAATGATAGATTATAAATAGATGAATAGATTATTGATAGATAGATATCAGCATTATCAACTTAATATTTGTATGTATATCAATATATCTGCTAAAGATCTATGAAGTCATCATGATTTATGCCTATATATGCCTTGGTAGAAAGAAGCTGTACAAAGATTTTAGCCATAAAAATAAAAAGATTAAATATTAAATGGTTATTAATAAGGACATTTTCAATTATAAAAGCAAGTGTACTCCATTTAGTGTTCTGGTGTGGATCTTAAAGTACAAAAATTGGCTTTTATACCATTTGCATAATGGTTACTATTGGAAAGGTACCAAATTTTGAAATGAAATATCTTAGTCAGTCTGTAATGTCATTCTCAAAAAACAAAAAGCTGATGTTAATGAAGAAATAGACTAATTACTTGTCAAATTTTGTTTTTAATTGAAGCCATTCATGATAGCTTTTATGAGTGCTTCGTACAGTGTTCTATATTCTTTTCTCTATGTTCATATATAACCTGCCAAAAACCACTTTTTCTCTGAAGAATAGGTAATTGAATATACTCAAGAATGACTGAGGGGTTGTTTTGCTATGTTAGATCTCATTCATAGAGTCTACATGATGTAAACTATTCTTCAATATTTAAAAGGTTTATGTATAATGTTCATGTTTAGATATATAAAAACATACCTACATGTGAGTATTAATTATGTATAATATTTAACAACAGATGTATATAATATTATTATATATTAAAAGGATATGTGTGTGTGGATATACATAGAAGGGTTTATATATCTACTCAATCACATGTTTAAATGTTTAAACTCCTTATCTACATAGAGAGAAAGCACTGAAGAGTAAAATCCACATCTGTGTGGGTACTAGAAGTCACTATCTTTTATTTCCAACAATGGGCTCTTACAGGTTAAGAAGAACAGGATCTAAAACTAAAGGACATGCCAAATAAGCCAATTCAGCTTTATCCTTTTATTTAGAAGAGTAACTGCAATGCCCTGTTTCCACATTTTTCTGTAATAGCCTCTAACTGCTGTACAGACCGGCCTTGGAAAGTATGAAATTGGTCAAACATCTTAGGATTAAATCCTAACTCTGCCACTGACCAGCTGTGTGCCCTCTAGCAGAATATTTAACCCTGTGTGTTTCACCTTTCTTTTCTATGAAATCAGAGAAATGCCAACAGTCTCAGGGACTGATGGGAAGACTATGTGACATCATATGTAAAGAACATAGTATGTGCCTGAACCAGAAGGGAGAAATGCCAGCAAAGACACGTTCCTCCCCACAGCTGACTAAGTTTTCATGTGCATTCTTATCTTTCAAGAACCAATTCAAGTTCAGTGTATAAATCAGTAATCACAACTGTTTGCTTGGAGTCTGCACACGTTGCTCCATTTGAGAATTTTGAATAATACTATATTGAACCTTAGTTTGTTCTGTCTAATAATAATTAATTGGGCTTATTTTTCTTCCCTAAATAACTCAGATATAAGTGATATGTCTTCTTCAACTTTATATCACTTTTAACAGATTAAGTAGCAATCAATATCTAAAGAAGGAGACGGATAAATCTTAATTGTCATAACTTGTTTTTGTAACAAGACTGACTGGCCAATCACAATTTCCAACATAATTTACTCTCTTGATTATATTTATACCCTCTGTTCTTGTCCATAGAATTCAAGGGTTCTGAATTAAGGGCCAGTCACCTTACTCTTGTTTTTTTTTGTTTTTTTTTTTTCTTAATTCAGAAATCTTAGGAATCTCTGGGCAAACAAAACCATGGGTGTAGAAATTGATCAGGAGGCACTTAAGTGTAGTGCCATGTCGTTGTGTCAAGCAGCTTCTCAGCCAAGTGGGTGATCACTCTACCCAAGATGATGCTGATTAATTCTCGTTCTTTTTGTTGTTTTTTGTTTCTTTTCGTTTGCTTGTTTGTTTGTTTGTTTTCTTGTTCCTGGACATTTGTTTTCCTAGTAAATTCTTGTTCGGGAACATGAAGGATTATAGGCCCAAACACAGTTCACATAATTCTCCACTTACCTTCTTGGGGCTGACGTGGTTTTGATTGATACCTAATTGGCTTGTTATTAAGACTGCCGGTTACACCACGCTAAACTACTTCAAATTTACATTTGTTGATGTTGTCATCCCTGTAATTACTAAACTTACAATTTTTTATTATGTTTGGTTTTGTTTGCTTGTTTGTATGTTTATTTTTGGTTTTGCTTCCTACAGCATACAAAGAATAGATTGAGGACTTCAAAAGACCTACATTGTTGTGGCCCTATGCTTTATACATAACTTTTATTTCTGATTCTTTCCCTCAGATTGAGATTGTTCTTCACATACCACGTAAAAGGACTGGCCAATTTGAAACACAAAGAGTATAACATGGTATTGTTCCCATTCCACAATTCTACATTGCTTTGCAATTTCAGATTGTCTTGTGTACGCACGTGTGTGTGTGTGTGTGTGTGTATGTGTGTGTGTGTGTGTGTGTGTGTACTATGTGTATTTCCATGTGTGTGTGCCCTAGGGAATGAAGTCAGGTTACTCATCTTGGAGCAGCTATTGAGCCATCTCACAGGTCATGTCTTTCTAGATTATTCAAAGAAAACCTTCCAGTCTCCCACTTGAAGTAGCAGAAGAAGCTAACTTTAATGAGTAAGAAGATTTTTTAGTACTACACTGTTATCTTTTCCCAAACTCTCCTGATAATACCAATATTAAAGGTTTGGTGGTAGAAAGCAACTCATTCAGCTACTATTTAGCATTACAAGACCTTTAGATATTAATGTTCCCCAGGCTCATGAGCTCAAATGTCTTTTTCAAAGTATTTTTAAAATCTTTCATCTGCATCTATCTCTTGTCTTTCTGTCTTTGGCCAGATATGGATCAGAAGGGAAAAAAGAAATAATACATTCATATAATCTCTCACTTGTATCTATAATTGTGGTGTTTTAATTTCCAAAATTATTTCTACTAACTTCCTCACTGACAAATAACAAATCTCAGAATATGTCACTTCGATTTGGTTTCCAATGAAATAATGTCTGATGGGGCAGTAATCCATAAACATTATTTGCTGGTAGTGAGCATAATAAAAACAGCATGCAATTATTTAATGATGGTGGTACAGGATATTGATCGGTCAACTAATGAATTAGAGCTAAAATCCAATGTCTTAGTTTGGGTTTTTATTGCTCTGAAAAGACACTATGATGATGTCAGCTCTTATAAAGAAAATATTTAATTGAGGTGGCTCAGTTACAGTTTCAGAGGTTCAGTCCATTATCACCATGACAGGGAGCATGGCGGCATGCAGGCAAATGTGGTGCTAGACCTGAGAGTGATACATCCTGCAGGCAACAGAAAGTCAACTCACTGTCACACTGAGTGAAGCTTGAGAAAAGAGACCTCAAAGCCCGCCACCACAGTGACATACTTCTTCTAACAAGACCATGCTTGCTCCAACAAAATCACACCTCCTAACAGTGTCCCTTTGGGGGCCATTTTCTTTCAAACCACCACATTCTACTTCCTGGCCCCCAAAGGCTTATAGTCATACCATAACACAAAAATGCATTCAGTCCAACTTTAAAAATCTTCTTAGTCTCTAATAGTCCCAAACTTGTTTCAAAGTCCAAAGTCTCTTCTGAGATTCACACAGTCTCTTAACTGTAATCCCCTATAAAATTAAAATCAAAAAAGCAGATCACATACTTCCAATATACAATGGCATAGGAGATAGATAGATAGATAGATAGATAGATAGATAGATAGATAGATAGATAGATAGATAGATAGATAGATAGATAGATGTATTCCAAAATGCAGGGAAGGAAGCTTAGTGAGGAAATACTGGACCAAAACAAACCTGAAATCTAGTTGGGCAAGCTCCAAATCCTCCATCGTCATGTCTGATGTCAAAATGCTTTTCAGGTCCCCAACTCCTTTCAATTTTGTTGACTACAACACATTTCTTTCTCTTGGGCTGGTCCCATTCCCTGTTAGCAGCCATCCTCAGCAGGTGTCCCATGACTCTGACATCTTTAACATCCTAGGTTCTCCAAGGCAATCCAGGCTTCAATTTCACAACATCATGCAATGGCTTCTCTATTAGGCCTCCATTACTTGCACTCCTGACACTTGCCTGACATCTGTGGTTTTATCCTATAACTGATCCCTTTCTTCTATATTTAACTCTAAAGTCAGAACCACATAGTCAAAGCTGACAAGTTCTGCTGCTTTCTGGGGCCAGAATATGCCCTCCCCCCCACAATTACATCTTCACCAGCCCTCTATCTTTCACAGCGTGGCTGTCCTGAAGGTTGCTCTGTAGACCACACTGACATCAAACTCAGAGGTCTTCCAGCCTCTGCCTTTCCAGTACTGGAATTAAAGGCATGTGCCTCCATATCAAGCTCTAAGATTTTCTTTAGTTCTTTTTTCACAAGTTGAAAACTTAGCTGCGTGGGATCTTGCCCAAAGGTCACCACTCCCTATATTCCATGTCTCAATACATTTATCCCCTTGAATGTAGGATTGAATTCCATTCCCATTCCTGGTGCTCTTTTTCTCCTCAAAATTTACATTTTGTAATTTACATTGCTCAGCTTGCTCCTTTTTATTACAAATCTTCATTATAGTTAACACTAATAACCATACAATAGAGTCTATACAAGGCTGTTTGGAAATTTCTTCTGCCGATAAAATCTAAAACTCTTCACTTTAGCCTCAGGCAGACTCTTTGGACAAGGGGAAAAGGCAGCCACTCTCTTTACCAAAATATCACAAAAATTATTTCTATACAACACACTAAAATTCTTCTCTGAAACCTCTTGTGCCAGTTACCAACATTTCAAATCATTACCAGCACCATTGTCTTCCATGCTCCCACCAGTATGACCCATTAAGCAGTGCTTAAAGCATTCCACTGCTTTCCTAACCCTAAGTACCAAAATCCATAATACTCCAAACAAAAGCATGGTCAGGTTTATCACAGCAATAACCCAGTCCCTGGTACCAACTTCTGTCTTAGTTAGGTTTTTATTGCTGTAAAGGGACACCATGACCATGGCAACTCTTATAAAGAAAACATTTAATTGGGATGGCCCACTTATCAGTTCAGAGGTTCAGTCCGTTATCACCATGACAGAAACATGGGGGCATGCAGGCAAATATGGCCACTCCCACAGTGACACACTTCATTCAAGGTCATGCCTCTTAATAATACCACTCTTTTGGGGGGCCATTTTTTTTCAAACTTCCACACCCAGCATTAGGGAAATGCTTTACTTTCTGTAAGAAGCCTTCTGCTCATTTTGTAGAGCAATCAATATTTGTTTTTTGTTTGTTTGTTTGTTTTTCTTAGGAGAGAGCTTTCGGTCCAGAGTTGCTTTTATTTTTATGTATATAAGTGTTTTGCCTGTTTATATTGCCCACAGAGGCCAGAAGAGGACACTGAGTCCCCTGGAACTAGAGTTGCATATGGGTTGTTAATGCCCATGTGGATGCTAGGTACCAAACCTAAGTCCTCCAGCAAATTTTATTAACCGCTAAGTCATCCCTCCAATCCTCCACTCAGTTTTTAAGCTTTTTAAAAATCAATCATCTTACACCTAAAAAGAAATATTAAAATTATTGAAATAAACACCATGACAGAGTCTGTCAGCTCTGAGTTTTATTAGCATTCATCAATTGCTGTAGGATAAAGCTCCTCTTGTACCCTGTAAAGATTGGTCACTTGCATTGGTTTAATAAAACACTGATGGGCCAATAGCCAGGCAGGAAGTATAGGCAGGGCAACTAGACTAGGAGAACTCTGGGAAGAAGACAGGATCAGCTGCAGTCACCACCCAGATGCAGAGGAAGCAAGATGAAAATGCTGCACTGAGAAACGGTACCAAGTCACGTGGCTAAACATAGATAAGAATTATAGATTAAGTTGTAAGGGTTAGATAATAATAAACCTGAGCTAATAGACCAAGCAGTTTATAATTAATGTAGGCCTCTGTGTGTTTCTTTGGGACTGAAGGGACCAGGCATGATAGAAACGTCTGTCAACAATTAATTATACATAACACTGGGTTTCATTATGGCATCCTTGTAGATGTACGTATTTTGATTATATTTATCCCCTATTACCCTCTTTATCTCTTTCCTCTTACCAGCTACTCTCCTTATTATTTTCACATTTTTTCTTTTCTTTTCTTTTTTTTTTTTTTTTTGGTGACTCATTGTGTTTCACTGGGGTTTCTTACAGGATCCTGGGTGAGGTATTATTTATGAGAGCACAGAATCTTTACCAGTGGTCACACTTCCCCTAGTGGCATTAACTATCTATAGATACTCAGGTCAAGGTTGAATCTCAAAGGCCCTCACCCCAGGTACCATTATCTGCTTATACATCCTTAGAAAGCAGTAAAGCTTCAGGGACTCTTCTCCCAGCCATGACAGGGTATTGTTAAGCCCAATTTTGTGGAGGACTTGTGCAGTGCTAGGAGATCAAGAAAGCAGTGTTGTTAGCATATGCCTTCCACTTTAGTCTACCCCATTCTTCTGCGCTTGAGTCATTTCTACTCTCTATCCCACAATGTGCACTGATCCTTGGAGGGGGGTTATAGAGATGCCCTGCATATGGCTGAGCATTCAGGAGTCTCTTGTCCTCAGAACACTGATCAGTTAAGACTCTGCAGTCATCACTGCCCACTGTAAAAAGCAACTTCTCTGAGAAAAGCTGATGGCAGCACTAACATATGGGCAAACACATAATTATTCAGAAGATGGCTTAATGGGTACAACATGTCCGTTTAACAAAACAACAGTAGCAGCTTCCCTGCCAGGGCTTGTGACCTCCACTGTCTGGACTTTTGACCAGCCTTACAACACAAGATGTGGATTTCCACTGTGAAGTAGGCATCAAATTCAATCAGAAAGCTGTTGATGTCTCTCTTACTAACTCACCACTATTGTATCAGTAAGCACATCTTGACTTTGCAGTGAGCAGTGCAGCACACTGGGTCCATGACTGAGTAATACTGTGGATGGAAGTTCCTCCTAGCAACATGCCTTAAAACTTCCAACATTATATCCGATATCCAGCAGGCGGAAGCTTCTCTCTCAGTTCCAGCATGACTTCTCTATGCTTTGCAATCTAAACATGTGATGCCATCGGCACTAGAATCTTACCATCTAATTTTGATGAGTAACTGTTGTTGCATCTGTCTGTATGGGTTTTTTATTGTTTTGTTTTGTTTTGGGGGGGTAGAGAGGGCTCAGTGGTGTCCCTGACTTATAGGGAAATAGCATACTCCTGGCACTTGGATTTTCATTTAATGACCTATGACTTCTGGGAACACACATTACCACATAAATGCTCATAAATTAGAATGAGCTATTTGGAGCTTTCTTTCTGAAAAAGTCCATTCACAGTAGCATCCATCATATTACACAGTACTAGCATCGGGGGCAATGGTTTCCACATCTTGCTCTTGGTCAGCAAAGTTCATACACACTCGAATGCAAGGCCTGAAGTATCATATAAAGATTGTACCACCAAGAGAGACACAGTCCAGATATTTTTCCCCCTGGCTGACCACAGATTGTTGTTGCTGCTTTTTCCCCCCATCAAATTGTAAGTGTCCTTTGATATGTGATTAAGCAGGATAAGTCATAACACTGACAAGTTGCCTTGATAAATTTCAGAAGCTAAATCACAGTGTTGGCCCCTGGGAATGAATTCACTAGAGGAAATTAGACTCCTATTGAGAAGTCGCTGGAGATTTCTGAAGTGCTCCATAAGTTGAAGAAAATTCCTGAAAAAAAAACAAAATAAAATAACAGAGGCAAAAACTTGCTACTGAAATTTTGTTTGCATCATAAAAGATTTATTAAGAAGTAATTCATGTGAAACAGAATTAGCCCAATCAAAGAGTATAACTGTGGCTTTTTAAAGTAGATTCCAAGTGGAATCCAGTGTCCCCAACCTTTGGGGCATTTATGGCCTCAAAAGGAAATGCCACACCCATTCATCACTCACTCTCCTGTCTTACCTCAGCCCCAGAAAACCTTTCATCTTCTCAGGGACTCAGGACTTGACTGTTGTTCTCATTTTATGGAAATGCCTTAAAGGGAGCGCCAGGCATGAGGTTGGTGAGTTTCAGGGCAGCCTGGGGTACGTGGTGAGTTTGAGGCTAGCCTGGCTTGGATATTCTGCCTCAAAACATCAAAAGAAATCAGAAAGGAGGAAAGGGGAGAAGGAGGAAGAAGAGAATGAAAGAAAACAAATAAGGAAATATATAGTATTTTGTCTTTCATGACTGACTTCTTTCACTTGTATGAAAGCAGTTCTTCATTCACTGCTGTCGCCGGGTTAACAGTTCATTCTGTGTTTATATTGCACTTTGTGTTTCTGTTCATATGCCACAAACAGCTGAGTTCCTTCAATTTTTCTGTTTTGAACTTCTGTGCATACATTTATTTTTTGAAAACACAGTCGTCATTTCTCCAGTGTATAGTCCAAGGAGCAGAAAGCCATTCAAACATTTAAATTTTTGAGGAAATACCAAACTCTTTTCCGACTGCCTGCAGTGTTTTACAGACCAGCCACTGTACCAGGGCCCATACTTCCCCACGATCTCACCAGCACTTTCACTGCATTTCCAGGTCTTACTTCTGTTAACTGGTTTTACTTTGATTTCTGCCTTAACTCTCCTAATGAATATGAGCAGCATCTCATTGAGGCTTCCCCTTGCACCTCTCTAACAGCGGTGTCATGAGCTCCTTTGTTGTTTGGAAAGATTTGATGAATCAATATCTAGAAAAATCTTCATAAACAAGGTTTAATTTTGAACACAATTTTCCTTTTTATGTATTTATTTTGCTGTTGCTGTTAGTGGTGGGGGTGTGCATGTGTATACACAGGCTGGGAGCACGTTTATGTGTATGTGGTTCTGAGGATCAAATCCAGGAACTCTTGCATACTAAGCAAGAGCTCTAAAACTGCACTGTATCTTCAGACCCTATGGAGTCTTCCATTCTATCCATGTATGCATCTACAGGATACAGTACCATGATGTCTTGTTTATTGTAGTTTCTGTAGTAAGTTCTGGAACTGAGATGGATGAGGGTTGAGGCCCTCCCACCACCTTGAGGTGCGGGTGGCCAGGTATCACTAAAGTGAGTGAACATACGATGGAGAGAGAAGAGAGGATGAAAAGAGGAACAGTTTGTGTGCTATGAAGAGAGGCAGAACCGAAGACATGATGGTGGTAAAGAGCAGTTTTACGTGAAAGGCCTAAAGTACCACCTGAAGCCATGGCAGTTTCCAGCCCAGGCTACCACAAAGAGCCATGTGTGACTCTGCGGTCTGGCTGCCGCCTGAAGCCATGTTAATGTCTGAGGGCCATGCAGAACTGGGCCTGGGGGGGAGGGGTGTCCAGATCGAGGGCTTTGAGTTGGTCTACCCTAACAGCTACCTCGCTTATGAGCTCTTGGAGCATATGAGCAACCGTAGCTGCAGGATCCCCATGACTCACAATAACAGCAGGATTTCCGAGAGGAGTCCTAGTGAGGCTCCGGTATTGACAGTGTGGCAAAAGACCTCGGCCCAGACCAATGGCTCATTGCAATGAGCATTTGCAAGTAAAGGTGTTTGGGGGAAAAGGCTATACAGTATGACACACCGAAGCTTCAGTGCCACTACAATGAACAAATACATAATGGAGAGGCAGGAAAGATGGAGGAGCTGAATGGCGCATGTGCAGCGGAGCTGGAGCGGCAACAGCTGTGACGAAAGGGAGAGAAGGCTGAGGCTGATGAAGAAGTAGGTCATGCCCGGAGGAGTCAGTGAGATTTGGAGGCATGGGGAGTTAGGTTAGCAAGGGTGGAGCTATAGAACTGGGTAATGAGTGGGGTTGGAATATATGATGTGAAATTCCCAGAGAATCAATAAAAAATTGAAAAAGAAGAAGAAGTATGAGTGTTCTGGTAACTAGAGAGATATTAACTGACTTGGAAGACATTAAGGGTGAGCCCCTCCCTCATAATCGGCTTTGAACCCCACATCCCATTCCCCAGGTAATACTACAACAGGAAGCTTCACAGCTGTCTGCCCCTTAGTATTCAAAATAGCACATAGAAAGGTGAGGGGTCCTAAGGCTTTGCTGAGGGCCATTAAGGGAAAACCACCTCTCATCCCCCACCCCCATCAGCAGAACATAATCTGAGTCCTACTTCAGGCCCTGGATGGAAACTTGATGTACCAAACTGTCCAAAATACTACATACTGCCATGGCCCCCATTAGGAGGGCCTGAGAACCTCCAGGCCAGGTTTGGCCCTCGGAAAAGCTAACCCAGCTGAAGCTTTACTGCAGATATGGGAGGAGCAATTATTCCCTTAATGTGATGATGTCCTTCCCCTTCCCCAAGTCCCCTGTCTTAATGCAGTTGCTTACAAAACTCTGCTAAGCCTGCCTGCTTTTCTGACTCAGACTCCAAAGTTTGAATTGTTCCTTCTCTTTGGGAAGCAGGCAGAAACCTAAGTACACTAACTCTCAAACTCTGGGCTTTCCTTCTGCTTTTGTGAAGACCCCAGCACTCCCCAACAACTTTCTACCGACCTCCGCTCTTGGACATGACTGCTTTCTTGAACCCCAGCTCAAAAAGGCAGCAGCTGCTTTCCAGTAGCTGCCAAGATTTACAAATTTGCCCACTTTGCTGTCTTTCTCTGAAACCTTAATAAAATGGTCTTCAAGGACGGATGAGATGACTCAGTAAGTAAAGGTGATTTCTGACCTACCCTAGCCACTTGAGTTCATTCCTAGAACCTGTGTAAAGATGAAAGGAGGAGGGGGGAAGCAACTGCACAAAAATTACCCTCTGGCATCCTTAACCTGCTGCCCCAACCCCTGCCACATGCACACACACACACACACACACACACACACTCACACACACGCACGCACACACACGTGCACGTGCACACACAGACATAAATTTAATGTGTAAAGGAAGTAGTCCTAACACTTCCTTCTGAGTCTGTTTTTAAATTGTCTTAAAATATGTGATCAATTACTGTAAGTCTCGACACACTAATGATATTAAATACATCAATTCATAAATATGAACTGTCTTTCTGTGAATTAAGGCCCTCCTCCATTTAGTCACCAGCATTTCCTAGCTACCTTTTGTCAGACTAAAGATGTTCCCTTCTATTGATAGTTCGCTGTCTTTATCATGAGGGAGTATTGGATTTTATTGAAGATTTCTCTTACATCTGAGATAATTAACCATGTAGTTTGTCTGTTTTCTAAGAATATGAATATTACAGAAACTGGCTTCCAGATGCTAATCCGATGTGGCACCCCTTGGACCAATCCCTCTTCATCGCAATACATAATCCTTTTGCTAAATTTCTACCAGGTTTTCTTTAACTCTGACCAAATAGTCTGGAATGTGCAGGCTAGATGTGAGCAGTTCAGCAGCAGTAATAATGTTGAGCCTGCATGGTTGTTTTCTTTTTTTTCCTCAGATATTGGCTTATTTACTCTTAACATAAGGACTGAGAATCTAAAATCACCTGAGCTTCACAGAGTATGAGCCCTGTTCTAGAAATGCTGTGTAACTAACTCAGGCTTGTGAGCTGCTAAGCTGAGCAGAAGTGTCAGGGTTCTGAGTGAGGCAACCCAACTCCACGCCCTGTTTATCTTACATATTCCATTCTGTCCATTCCTGTTGACTTATTGGTCCTTTTAACCCGAAACCGTGTCTTCTCTTTCTGCTTTGACTCCCCATCTGCATGAGAACCTGCTTTTTGACCACTAAAGATGAATATAGTTGTTTTTTTGGACAGAGGTGGAAGTTTGCTCAATTTAGATTCAGGCTGACACTCCATATGCCACGATCCATAAAGCTAGCTACAAATGGGGTGACTGAAAACAGGTCACCAATACAAATTGGATTTAAGGAGAAAATGTACAATTTCTTTCCCTACAGTACAGAATCATTAACTCACTACCTCTAATGCTTGTGTAATTCCTGATTCCTGATGTTTGGGAAGACTCCCTCAACTGTCTCCCCTGATCTCCTGCAGTCCCTCCAGCAATAGCTGCATCAACAAGGAGAGTTTTCAAAGAAACCGGCCTTAAGGAGGCTGCCAACAAATGGATTTAACAGTGCTGCATTTGCAAACACTTTTCCTTTTCCAAATTATTCTTATATGTAACTATATTGTCTCATAATTCAAGGAAGAAGCAATATTAAGTATGTGGATAAATAAAGGATGTAGAAATATTAAACATGTCATTTTGAAGGAAACCCATTTTGAAGGAAAACAGTCATTAAAATGATAACTTCACTTTCTAATATTTTGTTTTCTTTTTAATTCTTTTTTTCTATTTTGTAGCAACTGTTTTTCCAGGATCACTTTAATTTATCATGTATAATTCTAAATTTTTTCAGATAAAAGTATTAAAAAAATCTCAATAAGACAAAGAGAGCTTTAAAAAATCTACACTAAAAAATAAAAAGCAAACTATGTTTTACAAAAAAAAATTGCCATTCCAATTAAATCTGAGTTAAAATGAATTAAACCCTTCAGTTGTTTCTAATAAATTCCTTGGTTCCTGCCAGTCACTAGTAGGTTCTGTCTGAATATTTAGGTATTCAAAATCTACCACAGTGAAGCATGTCAGGACTCCAGATCTGAAAACTAGTGGCAAATCTTTAGGAGTCAGGCCGCCAGTTCTAGGGCTATGCAGAGCATTTCAGAGTAAGGCTTCCCTCGGTGAGAAAAGTTGGAAGAAAGGAGCCTGGTTCAACTCTCCCTGCCCTACATTCTTGTGCTGTCTGCTCTGCTTTGTCACCAGGTAAGCCAGTGACAAGTAGAGGCCCCATGTTTCTCCCCCACTGCCCTTCTGCGCACGCACAACATGGCTTTGCATTGCTTAAGGATAAACAGGCTGGAGCTGCATATGGCTAACATCTCTTGTTCGAGCTGGTGCAGGAAGAGGTTGCTGAGCATCTGCAGGTCTCACACGGTGTCACGGGCAGTAAAGGAATGACAGGAGTCGTTGCAGACAGCATGGAGCCTACATTCCTCTCTTTGCCTGGAAATCATGGATAATTAAATTAACATGAATTGAATGCAAAGCATAAAAACAGAGACATTAGAACAGAAACCCCCATCTCCACATGGGATCACTATATTTACCTGTATTTTGGGAGGCAATAAAAGCCAGAGGAGAAAAGATAATAAAAAAGAAAACAGTAATAAAAACTTATATTTGCATAATTTCTTCCTGCCCCAGGATTCCAAAGAATATATTTAAAATCATATAGGAAACTCTAGCATGGAACATGTGGCATGTAACTAGTGGAGTTCATTAGTATGACAGAGTGCCCAAAGGAGCAAAAGACACTCGGGCAAGCTGGGATTGCAAAAGCCAGAATGTCCCTTTAGAATGGCAGGCTTACTCTGTTTCCTTAGAACTATAAATCAGAAGGATTAATTTCAAATCTACTCCCACCATAATTTGGAAGTGGTGAAACACATTAAAAGAGCATTGATTGGCTACATTGCACTAATCCGAAAGGATGAAGTTCACGCTGGTTGGGAAACTGCCAAATAAACACTGGATCCTCCCCTTGCCAGTACCCAAAACAGAGAGGAAGGACAAAGCCTTTGTCTTATGACCCCAGCATCATTAGGTTTCCCAGGCAACTCTCCGATACCCAGACTGAAATTCATACTGTGGGTATGAAATAAGGCTGCCTTTTGTTATGACTTTGGAAGACGAGTGTGGCACAGATGTGAGCTCCAGCTGCTTCAGCAATGATGCGCAGGCTAAGGTGGTCTGCTCTTACTCAGATACATTAGAGTGCTTTCTGCTACTTCTCATACCAAAGCAAATTCAAAGGATAAATTTTGCCTGACGCAAACAAGATTGGTAAAGTTTAGACTGACAGAGAATGACCATTTCCACAAAACCTGACATCTGTGATCTATCTCTTACCCTTTCCACTCAACAAAATCTTGTGTGTGCATAAGGCAGATGGCTGCTTTGACACTAATGGCATGGCTTCCTTCAGCTGCCCTGACTTATCTGCGGAGAATGTGCTACAAGACCTTCAAGGAAGCCAGAGACTACAGACAGTCCCTGATCCTTCATGTACTATGCATGTGTTTTCCTAGCAATACATACTCATGATCAAGCTTCAGTCTTCCACGGGAAGGAAGGACTCTAAGGATTCCCTTTGCCCTATTTAGTTTACCAGTATTACTGCTCCTAAGAGGAGGCCCTCTATTGAATAAAATGTGTGTTCTCAAACTCAACCACTACTATCTCGTGGTAGTCACTTTGATAGCTAAGGTGACTACTAAGTGACTGACTGGTAGGTAGCAAATACAGTGTGGATATGCTGGACCAAAGGGTGAGTCATGTTCCCCTTTAGACAAAATTTGATGGTATGAAATTTCACCTCTCTACTCAGAATGGCATGTAGTTCAGAACATGTGTTATTTTGGGAACTTTCCATTTAATAGTTTCTGAATAGTTTTGACTGCAATTACCTTGAAATTATAAAAATGAAACTAGGGTTAGGGGAGACTAATCTCATAATGATCTTAGTGAACACACATGCAGGTGTCTTCCATAAAGTTTTTAAGCATATTACTTGACTTCAATCTCAGCAACTTAATAGGTAGGTCGCACTTCCATTTACAAATAGCGAAAACAGAGTTCGGACTGGTCATTGACTAACGAAGTGACAGTGGCCCTGAAGTGAGATCACAATGGAGCTACCCATTGGCTGTTTTTTCTCCTGGATAAAAACTCTCAGCTCCCGATAGAAACTCTCAGAACCAAGAGAGAGAAAAATATTTTCTACTCTTAGTTTCACTGAGAGAAAGGAGAATAGAGAAAGCCCAAGATCAGCCCCATGCCAGAGAGACTGCTGTCACTCTTTGTACCAAGTTTTTAACAAAAAGAACACTCTTTCTCCTTAGTGGAGGTCAGGGTTTAACTATCTTAATACCAGGGTGCTTCCGCCCTGCCCTGTTCGATATTACTTACAGACTAATCCCAGCTCACCGCCTCCCGTCCTGCTCTCCCCACCTTTCCCTCCCCGCTCCACCCATAACTTGCCTTCCGAATCACTGACTTTATGGTTGAAATGTCCCCTCTGGTCATTGCATCCTAATCTCCTCATCTATAAACTTTAATTGTAAGCCAAAAACACAGTAAAATGAAATGAAATATCAAAAACTAAAGCATATGTAAAAGTGCTTGTTATACACTCCAGACGCAGTGATTACCTACCATTCTTATTCATTACTAGGATTTTCCTCTGCTTTCTTCTTCCACTTGACTTAGAGTGCTGTGTCAAACTTTGTCCATTAAAATGGAAAGTTCAAGATGATGCAAAAATTAATCATAGCCCCAACTATAACATCAGACTTAGGTTTAAAGAGAAGCAAATTACACACTATTTAGCAGTCCACAACATCTATCCTTGCCATTACAAATGTTAGAGATTAATCAATAAACTATGTTGATAGACTTTAATACAACCCCTTCCTATATTTATACATCTTTAAAGTTAATGGCGAATAATTAGGTAATCAATTAGTCAAGTAATGAATTTTGATTTTGATACAATGCAAAAAAATGCACCTTCTGCTGCTGGAGGTAGGTGAGATGGGATATTCATGGGATTTAAATCCTAATGTGAGAATAAGAGAAGCAGTTATATAAAGAAAACGACTGTGCAGAGAAGTAAAACACTGAAATTTGAAACCAATACTGAAATAAGAAAAGAAAAAAGAAAAAAACCAAACAGATGACTCTGTACCCAGATCAGAGAGGAACAGAACAAGTGATTACCGACAAGCTTCCCATCATGAGGCCTAATCATGTGTTTTTATTTAGTGCAAACGTGGTGATGGCCAAACTGCTCTAAAACACAGCCAGTGGGGCTCCAGGATCAGTTAACTGATCCCCAGCATGACTGGGATTTTCTGGCTGGTGTTAAGTTTAACAGTCTTGAAAGGTGTTGTGGAGTTCAAATGCAAAATAAGTCCCTCCCTTGGAGGGACTTCTGTGAATTAGTTGAAGACTCAGGCATTTACAGCTCACAGGTTCCTTCATTTGCTAGAGGGTATCGTTATCTTTATAGTTCTATATAGAAAACAGGCAAGTGTCCCAGGTCATGCCACCTCCCATGAAAACTTGGTCATGCACTGTGTGGTGGGATGAAGAGACCCAAAAACTCTGCAAATAGACAGAAATACCAACCCCATAAAAAACCGAGCTGCATGTCAGTTTTAGAGGTCTGATCCCTAACCCCAATCATAAAGGAATTCCCGTAGAGAGGGTTTAGTACTTCCGAGGTCTACTCCTGAAGTCTCTTAGAGTATCTCTATGCTCCAGGAAAGACACTCTAGAGACTTTCCTCCAGGCTGGCATGCATGTGTTCTGGCACACAAATACACAGAATGCTACAGAGGCAAGCTTCATACTGGAAAGATGTTCTGTGGTTTATGAAACCAACTTCCCATGAGCACATTTCCTAATGGGCAAACATAGGTAGCAATACCTAATGAAAACCTGTTTAGGAGTGGGAAGTCAATAAGACACATAAAATACTCGGTTCATTATAAATAAGGGCTGCCAGGAAGACAGGAACACTTTTTTCTTCTTTTCTAGGACAAAATTAGAGAAGGCTTATCATGATGCTAACGTTTCAGTTGACAACTTATTATCTGAAATGTCACAAAAATTCAGAAGCAAACGTTAAGTGCTTACATTTGTAACAGTGTTTGAAATATTCCAAAATTTTATTTTCATCAATTGCTTTGACTTTTTAGACTGCAAATTATAAGCACATTTGTATCATTTTAGACCAATTATTAATAATGTTAGAAACCATGTTGATATGAATGTCAAAAGATTGGTGAGGATATTTCCCTGCAAACAATAATTTAAAAAATTTGTAAATCTAGGCTCTAAACCAGTAAAGGATAAAACAATAAATGACACTGTTAAGCTCTCTCACTAAAGAGTTTCTTCCCCTCCGGCCCTCACGACCTTACCTCAAGAGTAGGCTTTGCTGCTTTATGAGATAACTAGTAGGAAAACTTCCACATATAGTAATTGTCCAAGAAAATGGAAATACGTTATATATGTTTATTTTTGTTTGTCCTTCTCAAAGACAGCTTCTAAGCCACTGACAGCATCCTATAATCAATGCAGTCTGGCAGCAAAAATAACAATAACATGTTCAGTTAATCTGTGGTAAAGTAATTTTAGTCTAACAAAATTTGAATTAAGTCTGTTACAGCTTAAAAGCAGAGCAGAAAATCTGAGGAGATGGCTTGGCGGGTAAATTCCTGCCACATAAGCATGAGGAACTTTCTGATCACAGCACCCACATGAAAACGACACATGGTTGTGGAGGTGTGGAACTACAGAGCTAAGGGTGGAGACAGGCACTTGGCTGGATTTTACTGACCAGCTAGTCCGGTCACATCAATGTGCCACAGGTTCATGGGGAGACTATGTCGCAATAGGTAGGCTGGAGCGTGATGTCAAAAGTCACCTGATGTGGACCTCTGACCTCTGCACACACGTGACTACAAATACATGTGCAACCATGCACATGCATGGATAAATGAGCACACATAAATATAAAAGACAAATGTTAATAAAGACTTCATCCTTTCCTTTCAGAGAAGGTGGTCTCTTGGCTGAGAATTTACAGTCTGTCATCATCCAAAAACGCTTCTAGGAGGTACCAAGCAGGCTTCAGGACTCAGCTTTTAAAGGCAGCACTGTAAAAGATCCCATGTGTAAGACACTTCTGAATAAGATTGTTCTTGGGATTTCAAGAGTTGTGAGGAGAGTGGAGGTGGTAAGTGAGATGGTAAGTGTTTGAATTCAAGTCCTGCTCTCACCCCTCAGCACGAGCTTCCCCACCCATAAAAAGAGGATGCCGCCTCTCTCACAGGCCTCTTAGAAGGACAAATTAAAAGAAATTGCAATAGTAAAATCCACTTGTGAACAGCAGAAATGCCAGGGAGCAGGCCTGCCATTGCTTACAGCCCTGGCTCCTCTTGCCAGTGAACTGGTTATCTGGCTTTCTCAGCCATGGCCCTCAGACTTAGAACACCAAGGGTATTTAACCAGAGTTTTCTGCTGTGCAGTAAGAAAATATAAGTAATTATCTCAAGCAAAGCTATCTAATTATATCAGGGGCCTCTGATAACAGCATAAACCATGAATGTGGAACCTAAGCACTTTATTATCAGAATCATAAAACACAAAAATAGTCTGTTATCACATTATTGCAAATTCTTTGTTTTATAATACAAAATTGGGAGTGCTTTCCAAATTGTCATTTTATACTCAATATAGTACTGATAATATCTCATATTGATATTAAAGTTATTTCATAATATCATGCTATTTCACTCCTGGACTTTTTTTTCAGCATATACTATAGTTTACACATACAAAAACATGTTAGCATTGAGGTTCCTGCCTCCATCAGTAATTTTTCCATGTTATGTACCAATGAAGCATCTAACATACCAGTAAATACACACAGGGCCATGTGAATGTAATTCATACCTGTCCGTAATGAGTCCCTCACAAACTGTCTCCTGCTGCTGAAGCACACATATGTTTAACTTTGAGACACCCTGCCAGAAGAATGCCTTCTAAAAAAAAAAATCCCACTGCAGACAATGTCCCAGCAATTGCCGCTTTTTTTCTACTGTATACTTTATGAATTGCCTCATCATAATTAACTCCAGCCACTGGAATTAATTACTCCAGATGATTTGGAAGCCAGTCTTCTCCATTCCCCTGAAATTCTCTGACATCATCTCACTAAGCAGGCGATGGGATACGGACAAAATTGTATTATCTTTGAAAAATGGAACATCTTTTAGCATTTGGTTTTATTGTGATGGCCTTTTGGGAGGATGGGAGAGATACGGGGGCTAAAATCTGGGAAGATTTTGTTCCTATTTTATTTTCAGAAAATGATTTGTGTTCCACCCTGTCATGTCACATACCTAGAAGAGTGTGTGACGTGGCTAGGGCCTCACACAGAGTGATGGCTGAGCCATAGGAGGAAGTCAGATGATGTGCTCCACAGAACACCTCTTTATACTGCGGTGGCTTGGGCTCACGGTCTCAAACACAAGCGAGCATTCTGTTCGGCAGTAAAGTCAGAAAGCGAAATGAGTCCGCGTGACTTTCCTAAGGGGCTGGGCAGGTGATGGAGTCGATAAAATGCTTGCTCTGTAAACATGAGGACCTGAGTTTGGACTCTAGCATCCATGTAAAAAGGCGAGGCCACGCAGCACTGTTATTCCAGCACTGAGCAGCTGCACAGGGAAAACCTCCAATTTGCTGGCCAGTCAATCAAGCTGAATTGGTGAGCTTCAGGTATACTGGGGGACCCTGTCTTAAAATGTTAAGGTGGAGGGCAACTGAGGCCAATGCCCAATGTTGTCCTCTGACCTATACACATACAGCATATATATATATATATATATATATGTATAAACTTCGATGGGCTTTCTTGTACAGAAATCACAAGGGACTGCTATTTGTGAGGCCGCAACAAGCAGGAATCTGAAGACTTCAGTGTGCTCTTTTGAGGAAATGTTTGCTTAGGATAAATTTATCCTAGCTGTGTACCACTTGTCCACACTGTCGGCCTTTCCCACTGCACCACCTAAATCTGGTATAGTTAGAGAATAAATTCTTGTATTCGGTGGAAACTATTCTGTACCAGAAAGTTATAGCCAAAATGTGGGGAACTGTTTTGTTCCAATTTGCTGTTTTTGGCTATTAGAAAAAATTCACTCTTTAAATGATGCACATATTTTGACATAAAAGGAAAAATATAAATAAAAAGGATAACAGTAGGCCTAAGTAAGCTCCATATCTTCCCATGTCTTCTCTGGGAGTGTCTCAATACAGCAGAGTAAAATGAATAAGATCTCTTAGCTGAGTCCTCCTGGATGCAGATGCCAAGACAAGGTGAGAATTAGGAAGAATCACTAAAAAAGAGAAAGAGGAAGTAGAGTGAGAACAGTCATGGATACAGACCTGAAACCAACCCAGGAAGATGTAGGAGAAAGAAGGAGGACTGAGAGGAAAAACTTCAGATGTGATGTAGCTTTGTGAAGACTTGGCAAGCAAAGGCAGGAGCTAGAATGTAAAGACGCACTGTCCAGAGACTGCAAACCCTGGTACCATTGTATGCTTAGTCTCTGGTTGGGGACTGCATTGCAAGTGTTTGACATCTGCTCCCAAGCTCAAGCAGATCCTGAAATCACTCATACCAGAATTTGTTGTTCCCTATGTGATCCCCACAGCCCCGAGAGCACTCACTGATTATGGCAGGGCCCCAGGCACCACTCTGCAGACGTTGATCCCTGTCTAAGTTAGGGTTTCTATTTCTGCGATAAATAGCCATGACCAAAAATAACTTAGAGAGGAAGGAGTTTATTTTACTTTCACTTCCACAATACCATCCATCCTTGAAGGAAGACAGGACAGGCACTCAAGACAGGAACCTGGAGGCAAGAACTGAAAAGGAGGCCGTAGAGGAATGTTGCTTACTCGCTTGCTCCGTGTGACTTGCTAAGTTTACTAACTTATACACCTGAGCTGGTACAAACTGTCCAGGGGTGATGTGGGAAGTCCTTTTGTATATGTTGCTTTTATTGGTTAATGAATAAAGAAGCTGCTTGGGTGTACAGCTAGGCGGAATAGAGCTAGGTGGTAAAACTAAATTGAATGCTGGAAGAAAGTAGGCAGAGTCATAGAGGTACCATGTATCTGCCAAAGGAGAAAGAGGCCTGCCAGAGCCTGCCCGAATCTTGTCAGTAGGCCATGACTTTGAGGTGATGCACAGATTAATAGAGATGGGTTAATTTAAGATATAAGAGCTAGTAAGCAATATGCCTAAGTGATTGGTCAAGCAGTGTTTTAATTAATATAGTTTCTGTTTGATTATTTCAGGTCTGGGAAGACAGGGATGAATGAGCGGTCTCCATCTAAACAGGGGTAGCACCACTCATGGTAAGCTGGGTCTTCCCACATCAATCATTAATCAAGAAAATACTTCTACAGATAAGACAACAGGCATGATGGAAGCAATTAATTCATCAGTTGAGATTCCCACTTCCCAGATACCTTTAGGTTTGTGTCAAGTTGACAAAACCCAACCAGAAAAATCCCCTTCCAGGGTGGTCATGTGGAAACAAGCAAATATTCTCACCCACAATGCCAAGTATCTCCTACCCAAGTATTAACCAAGCTTAGGGTAAGATACTGTAGACTATGGTAAAGTTCTTTCTAAATGACTTATTCAATTGTTTTCATAAAGACATTCCTTTGTGGCACATTCCCACAACTTGCCAAGTCAAAACAAATAAACAATAACAAGAAAAAAAAACCCTACCATAAGAACTTTGAAGGCCATCTCATGTCCAGAAACACTAAGAATTAAAAGTGCGGTGTATCCCAAGAGCCTTTTAAAAAAGAAAAGGAAAGTGATTGTTTTAGAAAACTACTAAATCTAAAAAAAAAACAAAAAAAAACAAAATCACCTTCTTATTCAAGAAAATGAATTCTCTCCCCTGAGTATCCATAGAACATTTACTCAACCTTGATTCTTCTCATTGATTTCATCTCCCCACAGAAAAGCAACTTCGTTTCTTGTCCTGCTGATTTGTTTTAATCAAATTGCTCAGTGATATAAAACACAAAATAAAGGAAGATAAGTTTTGCTTTGTTCATTCTGGGTGAGTTCCGGAGTTTTGATTTCTATTTCCCTCCCAGGACTTGGGTCACTGTATGTCACATTCACGGTTGCTGACCATCTCCCATCCCCACCCCACCCTCAATGGAGAGCCATCCACAGACCCGTTCATGGAGCAGAACCAGTGTGCAGAGCCCTGCCCCCTCAGTGCTGCAGAATACTAACCCAGAACAAAACTGGTCATCTTATTTTTCTTTTTACATTTATTTATCCCATGTGTGTACATGCAGGAGTGTGCCACAGACTGTGTATGGAGGACAGAGAACAACTTGCAGAAGTTAGTTCTCTGTTTCCACCATGTTCCACCCCAAAGACTGAACTCAGGTCATCAGGCTTGGCAGCAAGTACCTTCATCCATTTAGCCATCTCACCGGCCCCAAACATTTGTCTCAATAAAATAAAAATCCATGTAATTTTATACAATTTTAAGCTATACATGTAATGATCTTATTTAACAGTAAAGAATAATATTCCTCTAAATTTAGTCTTGAACCCTAGTCCATTGCCGGAATATAAAATCATGCCTCCAACTATCTGCACTTCATTTGCATTTGAGTGATGATTAGCCAGAAAAAGCACCTAGAACTTAACATATTTAAGTGTGCCTTCCCCTCCCAAGCATGATCCTCCTTCAGCCCTTCCCAACTTGGGAAATGATAGCTCTAGCTCATTGCTCTGGCCAAAGACCTTTGGATACACTCCTGGTTCTTCTCTTTACCTTCGTATCCAGTCCATTCAAGCATCATTTTGTCTCTCCCTACAACATCCATAGCCACTTCAACCACTAGAGCCCCATGTCATCTCTCACCTGGACCCAAACTTTCCAACTGACTTCTCCCGCCCTGCTTTCACTTCTTTGATGTCTCCCTCGGGGTCACCAAATGATCCCTTTAAAGGATGAGACTGCTCACCTGACCACCTTCACCAGTACATTCCAACGGCTTGTCTCCTCCTTCAGGATAAAATATGAAGTCCTTGACCTGAACTACAAATTTACCTACTCTGTCCCATGGCCACTCCTCTGACCAAATCTCATGCTACCACCCTTTCTTGCCTTGGTCTCCAGGCCTCACTGCTCTTTAAGAAAGTCAAGCACACAGCTGCCTCGCTGTCTTTGTATCTACTCTTTATTCTGCCTAGAAAACCATCTCTTAGGAAGAGAGCACCCAGAACACAAGTGAGAGTCAGAAACCAGGAGAGCACAAAGCCTGAGGGAGACCTACAATCCAAAGACAGCATGAAAAGTGAATTCGGGGCTTGAGTCTGTTTCTTCTAAGCCTTAAAGCACAGGACAAATCCTGCTGGTAGCCAGACTATGCTGAAGCATGATGAAGAAATATCCCACTATGCACCATCTAACAAAGGCTCACTGGGACAGATCATAAACCAGAGGCCTTCTCTACACTACGCCCTTGATGCCCAGAACAATATGAAGCACAGGAGAGTATCATCAAGTACATACAAATACAGAAAGTGAATTTCATGTCCCACAGGCAGAAAAACAGTTCACAGGGCCACAATCCAGCCATAGGCCCACCTGATCACCACCTTGGGCTCTTCTGGGTGTTCCATAAAGGATCCTAATGAAATAAAATAAATTGTCAGCACACACTACAATATTTTCTAGTCTCTAAACAACCAAACAACCCTTTCGTGCCCCTCCCTGCTCACTATATTTTCCACAAATATCTTTACTTATATTTCCAGTCCTTTTTATGTTCTGACTAACACTGCAAAATTAGCTCCAAGGATTTTGCAGCTTTCCTCATCCCATCTAGACTCCTCCTTTCTCAGCTAAGAATAGAGACATTGTCTTCATAGTCCTGTGCTTTGTGATTATATTCTAGCGTCTCCAAACCCCTTATTGTGGTAGCTTTACACAAGTCTTATCCTACTCAATCAATTTTAAGCTCCTTGGATTATAGTCACACAGACAGACACACTACACACTCACACAAAACACAAACACACACATTTGGTTTTTTGAGACAGGTTTCTCTGTGTAGTTACGGCTGTCCTGGAACTCAGTCTGTAGACCAGGTTGCCTCAAACTCAGAGATCTGCCTGTCTCTCCTTCCCAAACGCTTATTAAAAGTTTAAGTCACTCCACCTACTGATATTTTAATCCTGTTTATAATCTCCCAACGCATAGAACAATGCCCTAGCAGGGTAGATAGTCAGCAATCTTGTTCTAGACAGGAGAGATGATGGGATTAAGCCCACAGAAGCCCAATTTGCTAGTTCAGCAGCTGCTCCTTGACCACGTTCTAGGTGCCGGTCCTCACTAATCCTTCATGAGATGCATCTCAGGATTTTTGGTTTTCTCCTTTTTTTAAATTTTTTCCTAAAAGAGCTCTTTGATCTGATTCATGTAAAACTGATAATAGAGAACTGAGTTAACTTTACAGGTTGCCTGGAAGCTGGGAAGTGTCAGAGGCAGGATTTACACCTGGACCATCATCACTGAGAGCTACCACAGAACACAGCACTAGTCAGCAGTGTAAAGATCCTCACAAGGGCCTCTTTTGTTCCTCTCCTTCACGTGGATGTTCTACATCATGGCACCGGGTATGCACGCTTGTAGGGGCAGGTGCAGGCCAGAAAGAGTGATTTGCTAGAAAGCAGAGTGGCCCCACGTGATCCATTCAAAGCAAGTTCCAAATTTTTGAAATCCCTTGTTCAAGTTTTCCTTGTGACACCATGAGATCAATGTCAGCTAGGAGTCACCATGGTCAAACTGACGAATCCTGAAAACGTCTTCCTTCTAAGAGGTTCAGGGACATAGGTCAGCTAATGTCAACAATGATCCTGGCTTAATTGACAAACAAGATGGTCACAGCTGTGAAACCTGACATGGGACCTACACGAGCAGCACACTGCTCAGCCTCTGGGTCATCGACTGACGGCAAGCCTCACAGACAACACGGTGTGCCTTACCATGGGCTCTTACACTCCCCAGATCACAAGGAATTTCAATAATAAAAAGGCTCTCAGGGATCGTTGCTTAAAAGTTTACTGGTTTAAGAGTAATGTCTACATTTAAATCTAGCTTTCCATAAACATTTAGATGTCTGGTTTTCCATGTCTTTAAAAGGAAGTCTTTTATCCACTGACAATGAGAATTAAATTCCAAAAAGGAGATGGATAGTTGGTCACCCAGAAAGTGAAAAAAAAATTTTTATCGCATCTCGGGTGCACAAGATGAGCTTCAGTACTGATTCTAGAACATTTTGTTCAATTCTTAACAGTCATCATCCTGAGAATAAAGGCAACACATCTCAGATTCCAACTGGCAAGGCTGATATTTGTCACCAACAGAGGGATTAAAGTAAAGTCCCCCACTAAGAGGGAGCAGGGTTCATAACAAGTAGTACAGACACATGCACCCATAACAGAAAATAGGAGGGGGCAAACCTGTGATTTGTCTGTCATCTGAGATGAAGCAAAGGTTGGTGTGGTTTAATTTGAGTCAAGTATCAGAAAGTCTGAATTTCAGTGCAGCTCTTTTGCTTTTATTACCGAGTACACTAGGAAATCATGAGGACGGTTTCATTTGCCTGTGCCTGCTGCTGCCCTGCTTTTGGTCATTCGATTATTTGATGTGACACCCGACACACAGAAAGGGTCTTTTCTTCTGCTCCTTTCTCAGAACTGGTAGGAGAAACACAGGGAGAAAGACTGCACAGCTGGTAGTACAGTGAACCCAAAAATACCCAGAACCATACCGGAGGGAATAGTCATCAACACGAAGCGAACAAGCACCCAGGCTCTCAACTGCACGTGGCTCACAGAGCAGCAAGCGCTCCTGCCAACTCCTCTCTACCCGCGTACTGAGCTGCAGACAGCATGCTGTAGCTTGCATCATCAGTTTTGATGAATAACGCACTGATAAGCACTGCAGCCGGTATTCCAGGGGAGCGGGAAGCCAGATGGCATCTGGACCTCCGATAGTTTGAACCCTGGGTCTCTGACAGACACTGTTTGAACCCTGCAGAGTGGGCAGGGCCACTGTTAGATTCTGGGGTACGGTATGGCCTTGTGGAAGATGAATGGGGATCAACTTTGTTCCCAGCACGAGTGAGGGGACTGTGCCTAAATTGGATTGATCAGTAAGTCACTCGGCGGTGATGCCAGCGAGGTGAGCTTTAAACTGGGATTGGTAGGGAAGGCTCATACAAATACACAGAGAGAAAAGCCTTTTGGGAGGTGGCGGGGGGATGCATTTTTACAGAGTTCAGATCCGCATGGCTCCAAACGGGGATGGTGATGGACAGATGGAATGTGCTCCCTCCGCAATGGAAGTCAGAGGCAGTTATGACAGATTTGAATGTCGTTTTAGTGAGAGCATGCAGAAGATCCACCTCTACCCCTCAACAGCCCCCATCCCCCGTGCATCACATGCTTCAAGCATTTCAGCAGGAGGGCCGCACTGATCATGTTTAATTCCATCATTACAGGTAAATGTTCAAAAGGATCAATTAGACATGAGTTTCCTCCACTCGCTAACTGCAGACCTACCCCACGTTGTTTTATGAGTGAAACCTGGAGTTGGAGCAACAATTGTCTTTGCTCTATTTAATTCTTCATCTAGACAACAGATTTTTCTGACCCTAAATTCAACAATGGTCTCTGGCTCCACCTCAATTGCTCCATCTCTGCCTCTCCCCTCCCCAGCAGTCTGGTTCTCCTCTGTCATCCTAGTTTTTCCCACTGCTGGGTCTCCCCCACCGCGCTGTTCCAGGGTTCTTCCGGGCTAGTCTCAGCCTCTTACATGCAAACCGTCAGTCTCCAGCAAACCAGAGACGCGAGCTCCAAACGCGCAGCACTCAGGCAGCCACTCCAAAGCTGTCTCACTGGGGGGAAGATGAATCATGATACACAACAAATAAGGGGTTCTCATACATTCTAAAACCCACTCTATTTGAATGGATTGCTTCAGGAGACTGGGGCCCAGAGGAAATCCTATATTGCCATCGCTGGAAATTTGCAGGCCCAAAGAAGTGTGCTTGTAAACCAAGTGCTGGGTGACAGCCAGAGAAGGACCAGAACTGGCAGGCCAGCCAGCCTGACCTCATCAGTGAGGCAGAGTACAGTAGTATACCCTGTCTCACAAAATAAGTCAGGGGAAAGATACCAGACATTGAGCTCTGACCTCCACATTCACATGCACACATATGTATTCAGACCCCATGCGCGCACACACACACACACACACACACATACACCAAGCTGTCACTTTGGTCTCAGTTTGAACAGCAACACAATGGGAAAAACTCAGATGATGTTAAAACAGTTTCAAAATTCCCCCAAATACATATGAAATGAAATTTTGAAAAATGATCTGAAACACAATCATAATTAGTCTTATTAAATAAAAACCTTGATGTCAAATGTCAGGGGGTGAAAGCTGAAAGACCAGAGAAGAGAAGCATCCAGCCACTGGAGTTCTTACCTCTCCGAATGCTCAGACCGAATGGGCAATCCTGACTCTACAAGTCCTCAGACTGAATGCTGTCTCTATGGAACCTCAGACTAAATCCTGAGCTCCTCTCTCCTCCACCTTACATTCCTCCCTCTGCCCAGCCATATCACTTCCTGTTTCCACCTCCCTAGTGCTGGGGTTAAAGGTGTGAGCCACCAACGCTTGTCTCTGTTTCTCTTTTAGACTGATTTAATTTTGTGTTGCCCAGGGTGGCCTTGAACTCACACAGATCTGTCTGCCTCTGCCTCCTGAGTGCTGAAATTATAGGTGTGTACCCACCACTGCCTGCCCTCTATAGCTAACTAGGGGATAGCTCCACACTCTGATCTTTAGGCAAGCTTTATTTATTAGATCACAAACAAAATATCACCACAATGATCTGTAACCAAACAGATGAGAGACAGCCAGCCAATGAGCACAATCCAAGCCGGGAGGTGGTGGTGCACACCTTTAATCCCAGCACTCAGGAGGCAGAGGCAGGTGGATCTCTGTGAGACAAAGCCAGCCTGGTCTATAAGAGCTAGTTCCAGGACAGGAACCAAAGCTACAGAGAAACCCTGTCTCCAAAAACAAAAAACAAACAAAAAAGAAAGAAAGAAAGAAAGAAAGAAAGAAAGAAAGAAAGAAAGAAGGAAGGAAGGAAGGAAGGAAGGAAGGAAGGAAAGAAAGAAAGAAAGAAAGAAAGAAAGAAAGAAAGAAAGAAAGAAAGAAAGAAAGAAAGAAAGAAAATACTGCCACTCTATAGAGGGTTTCCTTTCAATGGGGCATGGTGCCTGCCCCACTTTTCTCTCCCCCTCGGGTATGTGGCATCTGAATGCAGCCAGGCAGCCAGGCTCTGCTTCACTCTTGTTCATTAACTTCTCTTTACAAACTTTCAAGCACAGGAGAGTAGAAAAGAATGGGACCAACACACATGTGACTCTTCCTGACTTTGAGAAGTGTCAGTCTGGCATGTTTGATTAACTTGGTAGATTGGTTTGTAAGATAAATTGCCAATATGATATTTTATCTCCCAAAGGTCAGTAAGCTCCTCTTCAAAAGAGAACTTTTTTATTTTGTTTTGTTTTTTCGAAACAGGGTTTCCCTGCGTAGACCAGGTTGGCCTTGAACTCGCAGAGATCTGCCTGCCTCTGCCTCCTGAGTGCTGGGGTTAAAGGTGTGCGCCACCACCACCCACTTCATAAGAGAATTTCTTTTTCAGAGCTCTATCATTATCACAACTACCACATCATATCTCCACCACCATCATATATCACAAGTGTGTATATGTGAATATAGGATATACATGTGCATGTGTATGATGTGTGTGTGTGTGTGTGTGTGTGTGTGTGTGTGTGTGTGTGTGTGTGTGTTGATAAAGGCCACTCGTTTATTTCCCAGCTGCCTAGACCCAAAATAATAACACAGAAACTATATTAATTACAACATTTCTTGGCCAATTTTTAACTATATATGCTTAGGCATATTTTTAACTAACTCTTACATCTTAAATTAACTCATAATTCTTGTCTGTGTTAGCCACATGGCTTGGTACCTTTTATCAGTGAGGCATTCTCATCTTGCTTCCTCTGCATCTGGGTGACGACTGCAGACTGAGCCTTTCCTCTTCCCAGAATTCTCCTGTTCTGGTCGCCCCGCCAACACTTCCTGCTCGGCTACTGGCCAATTGGTGTCTTATTAAACCAATACAAGTGACAAATCTTTACAGGGACAAGACCATTGTCCCACAGTAAGTGTGTGCATGCATTATGGATATGTATGATGCACATGTGAATGTATGATGTACATGTGTGTGTATGGTCTATGCACATACATTTGTTCACTTGTGGGAATGGGGATACACACATGCCATGTAAATGGCAGTCATAGGATAACCTTTTACATTGCATGAAGCAAAATGAATTGTTTGCCACTCCATAGGCCAGGCTGGTTAGCCCTAGAGCTTTCGTGGATTCTCCTATCTCCTCCTCCACCTCACTGCAATCACTGGAATGCAGATAGACACTGCCTTGCCTGGCTTTATGGGGATTCAGGGAATTCAAATTCAATCCTTTGTGCTTGCAGGGCAAGTGCTTACCCACTGAGCCATCTCCCCTGACTTTTAAGCTTTTAATATTACCTATAGCCCACCTACATACAAATTTCCCTTTTCCCATAGAATTTTTTACAATTTTTTTATAGCTGGTTAGTTCTAACCTGAATACAATTAAGTAGCAGGCCGTGTGTGTCATTTCTTCTACACCATACACAGCCAATGTTTGTTATTGCTTTACATTTTTCATTTTTAATTAAATAACTTTTTTCATATATTTTACATATCAATCAGTTTCCCCTCCCTCCTCTCATCCTATCCCCCTCCCTCCACTCCTTCTCCATCTCATTCAGAAAGGGACAGACCTCCCATGGGTTTGTGCAAAGCACATCAAGGTGGACAGGGTACCTGAACTGGCTGGCCATCTAATATAAGCATATTGGTGACTTCCCTAATTGTCATCAGAGATACTCTATCCAGCAAGTGATGGAATCAGAGGCAGAGATACACAGACAAGCACTGCGCTGAGCTCTGAGAGTCTTGCAGAAGAAAGGGAGAAGGGAGTCAAGGGGGGTCATAATGGGAAAACCCACAGACACAGTTGACCTGAGTTAGTGGGAGCTCATGGACCCTGGACCAACAGTCAGGGAGCCTGCTTTCCTTTTATAGCATAGAGAAAACAAAAGGGAGGCCCAACCCTGGACCAACACCTGCAATGAGACCTCAAGACCTTGGTGTTATTTGAATGGCAGCTACTTCTTTATCTACTTGACTCAAGCCTGGCCTCCTTGTAGATAATTAATTGATAGACCCACTTATTATGTTACCCTTTCTCTCCAACAATATCAATCTAGAATGAAGCCTGCTTCCTCCAATCCTTCTCTGAATCATCCAGCCAATGCCTGGTTCCTGTAATGAATTCTAGCACAGAGTGGTGCACACTCTCCAGGCTGCAGAGCACATTAAGCTGATATCTTAGTTAGAAGTAGGAGAGCATAATGCAGAAGCTTTTATTTACTACTAAGGCAGATTTTTCTCCTCTTTAATTTGTAAGGAAAGGGAACCACAGATATAGCCATAAGGGGTATGCTTGCCTTGCATGCATAGATCCCTGGGTTCAATCCATAGACTGCATAAATTGAGCATGGTGTAGCATTCGGGAGCCTGGGACGAGAGACTGGGAGTTCAAGTCATACTCAGCCACATTGTAAGTTTGAGGCAAGCTTAAGGTACATGAAACCTCTCTCCAAAAAAAAAAGGAGAAAGGAAAAAGAAAAGGAGGGAAGACTAATTTATGAGCAAAGGTTAACTGCTGAGGAAAACGTCATGTGGAGTACCCAAAGAGGCATACACTTTTACTGTAGAGAAACCGCATTGAAAAGCAGCCCAGATCAGAAAAGGAGATCAGAAAAGCATCCACATAAGAGGGCTAGCATTGGTTAGATTAGTTAAATGGTTAATAGTGGTGACTGAGACAGGATGTTGGAGCCAAGCATCCATAAGAAATAGCTGGTTCTCTGTCTTATGGAAAGGGCTCAGCATGCCCCCAGACAACTCACCCTCCAGCTACCTTTTCTCTGTGCTGCAATAATGCAGTTACTTCTTCTCTTAGCCATTTCTTCATACAATAAGAAACACTTGAAGCAAACAAGAAGCCAAAGAACTTGAAGAGATGTCTGCTCTGCATTATTTTGTTTGTGCCCTTGAACTAGCAGGCTAGCCTATAAACTTCTATGTCCAAAGTAAGATGATTGTCTGTCTAATGAAGGGTCCCTGGGCGACACTGGATTCAGGAGCCTATGTTGTTTCTCTTGCTTTTCTCTGCTAGATGGTAATTTCCAGAAATTCTGATCTCCAGAAGCACCTTGTAGTATCAAAAGCTACCGTTGGAAGGTAAGAGGAAGCATATGTCTAAACATGCTAACATGACTAAGTGAAAACCAAACATGGCTTACATAGAAAAGAGAAAACATATCTCTGATGGCTCAGAAGAAAATATGTTACTGAATATGCCATGTGTGTGGGCAAATGAAGTATTTACTTAGATGGAGGTATAATTGTGGGAAAGTACCTTTCTTAAACATGCATTTTACTCTAAAATCAGTAATAAAGTAGTTTTAAGGGACCAAAACATTTGATTTTTGTGCTTATTTTTGTTTTTTGATTTCTTTTGTTGTTGTCATTTTTGTTTTTTGGGGTTTTGTTGTTGTCGTTGTTGTTGTTTTGAGACAGGGTTTCATGCACCACCACCACCTGGCCATAGCATTCATTATTAAGACTAAAACGTATTAGTGCTATGAATATAAGTGACATTTTCTCTATGCTAATGGGAGTAAATCCAGGCCCATTGCTGCGATACACTCCCAGCCATGCAGGTCACTATTAACACCTAGATCTCATGCTCTCCATTGTCAACAACTGCTGCTCACAAAGCATCTTCATGGCAGTTCCCAGATAGGTTCAGATGCTCATTTTTGCTCTAAAGTATATTTTCCAGGGAACATTCTCAACTTGTGGAACCTCTCACAGTAGCTACAGGACATGTCCAGGCTGGCTAAAACCCACCCTGACACCAAATTCTGAGACACTTTCTAACTTGAGCTTCCAATCTCTGAGCTTTTCAGAAACACAGGATTTTGGATCCCATTATCAGTTCTTTCCATCTTTTATACCCATTCCTTTATACTCACACCTAAGAAAGATCTCATGAAGTTTGCAATGTGGTGCTTGTAAATGCTGCTTTTTAGAGAATTGGGCCTAGCATGCTCAAGGCCCTGGGCTCAATAGCCAGCATCACAACTGATCGATTAACCTTATCAGTCATCAGTGGTTCCACTGTCTCCTGAGTAATAACCAATAGCCACCATGGCAACTAATTAGGAGACCCAAACAGGGAGATCTGAGACACACACAGAGCCCAGATGAATCAGTACTCTGGGAAGTTCCATCTTGTACCAAGTCTCAGGGACCTCACAGACTTGACTCCCTGCCCAGGGATGCTGCATGATGATACACACGGAGCACTGGGGTTTCTTAATCATTAAGTTCTACAATGTCCGTGCCTTTTCTTCCACAGGTTCAGAATGCTAAGTTCACGTGATCAACTACTACCTTTTCTGTGGTACTCCTAGCATAGGATTTACAATGATGCAGTTGTAGTGATTAAGTAGAGAACTTAGAAAACTCTCCAGTGCTCAGTTGTCAGTGTCTTTCCCTTGCTCCTTGTCTGCGTGTTGCCACAGCATGCACAATTCTGTCTGCAGGGCAGAGCAGGAGCACTATTTCATCCTCAGGGACAGTCCTTCACTGCCACCGGTGCCAGCACAGCAATAACTCCAGCAGGACTTCTTTAAAACAGCAGTATGTCACAGCAAGATGAGAGTCCCTCAGAGGACTCTTTAAGGGTACAAAAGATTCCTCCCAAGTTCCGGCTCCCCACTTTTGTCTCTGTAATAAGTTGTTGAGGTAGAGTCTCTCAAAAAAAAAGTCCTATTTATTCTAGAAGTAGAATTTAAGAATGTGAAATTTTTAATCAACTGAACAATTTTTAAAATTAAATGCAATTCCATTGGTAGCTAAAACCAACTTTAAGAGCATTAACTATTGCTGGCTGAAGGGAAATGAATAGAATTTTAATCTGACATTAAAATGTGTTGTAAAATCTCTGATTTATAAAGAAAAGATTCTCTTAAATAATAAGATCACTTGCTGACTCTGAAACACGAGGTGAACATTATCCAAATATCATGCCTATTGTGTGAAAGAAAGGTACCAACCACAACATAAGACACAAACATCTGCTTGTGCCAATTTGTGACAAATGAGGTGTGAGAGGGCTCACTGCCACTTTCCTGCACTTGGTCAGGAATTTGGGAAGACTGAAAAAATGACTCAGTCGGTGAAGTGCTTGCTTCTCAAGCAGGAAAACCTGACTCTCCAGGAGCCCTGATGCTGATCCTATTGCTGGTAAAACCCTGGGGCACATTGGCTAGCCAGCCCAGCAAAATGAACAAGAAAGGACACCTAGGGTTGATTTCTGGGATCCACATTCGCTGCACATAGACATGTACACACATGTCCACATGTCCACAAATGGACACACAGGAAGAGATCATAAGTTTTATATCGTAAACATGCATGATTTGTATCTGAAAGTGCATTTTCCTTATTTTTACATTTACTTTTCCCTCACTCTACTCAATTCATATATTTTTGTAAATAAAAACTTTCCGACATACTTAGAGAAATAGTGTGTAAATCATGAGTGTGAAACTTAATGAACATTTACACAATGAACACACTTCCACAGTCATGACTCAGACAAAGAAATTTAATATTACCACAAACAAGAAGGCCTTCTTGGGCTTCCATTCAGCCCCTGTCCCTTCCCTCATCTCCAAAATATAACACTACCCCGACCTGCAACACCTGATTTGTTTGGTCTAACTTTTATGTTACATAAAAGAAATTATATACTATCTTTTAAGATAAGGCTGATGCATCTGCAATCATGAAATGATGAGTCTGCAATTCCCCCTTTTTCTTAATCAAGATTTGATCAAGTTTTGGTACCCAGGTTTTTTACGTCTAATAGAAAGAATGTGAGGTTCTGAATGTCAGTTTTCTCAGAGGTTTGCCTTTGTGTCTGTCAATAAAGACTTCATGTTTTCAGGGTGGGAAAGTTACAGAACCTCTGTGTGTGTGTGTGTGTGTGTGTGTGTGTGTGTGTGTGTGTGTGTGTGTGTGTGAAGAAGAAACACAGGAGCAGCCTTCACCTCTCAAAAGAGCCTCATAAAGGCCACCACTCACACAAACACCAGGTTTGTGCCACACTCATTGTGCTGAGAATTACCTGTGAAATACACGTGTCCTTTTTAAAAATATTTACCTTTTGAATACAACTGATCTTACATATTCCCTGAATGTTTAGAGTAGTTGGTTGTTATACCAATTTATCCTGGCATGTCTCCATGACAATCTGTTTACTACAGATTTAATAGTTTTAGTAGAATAGGCTAGCTTTTCTGTTTTTTATTAGGTCATGTTCAGTAAGCTGCAGCTTTCAAAAAGGCTTTTCGCAGTGTGTATGATTATTCAATCGTATTGGCTCAATCCCTTTATTCAACAGCTTCGTGTGTGTGTGTGTGTGTGTATGTTAATGCTTCATCAGTATGGATTGATATTCGCGCTATTTCATTCAGTCTGGTTTACAGTCTTCCTCTTTCTCATTGGCACTGTTGAGTCTTCAAACACTTTTTCTTCTCTGCTTGTTTTCTTCTGTTGGCCTTATTTTTTTCTTTTGTGTTTTGCTTGCCGTTCTTCTTTTACCATTTTGAAATATTAGACAATCATGATATTTCTTCCTTCCTAATACAGACATTTAAGATTAAAGATTATATCTCAAAGCAACGCTTTAACTGTAACCTGAAGATTTTAACACATGTTTTTGTTATCATTGAGACAAAATATGCTTAATTTTTACTTTTAGTATTCATTTGTGAATTTTGGAAGGGAACTTAACTTCTAAACAAATGGAGATTTAAATTTTGTTATCTGTTTCATTATCGATTTTAAGCCTAAATCAATTCTAATCAAGAAAATCATTTTTGTTTTTTTAAACGTTCCAATTTAGTTGAAGTTGACTTCACAACAACCGATCTATTTTGTTAAGTCCAGTGCAAGCATTCGAAAGCATGTGTATCAAACAGCGCTGCTCAATGTAACTCTACTGCTGCAACCGTATCTACAGTTGCATTGAGCTAAAAGTGCTTAATTGTGTAGTTCAAATTTTTCTACTTTTTGTAGTAAGTTTTGCTTTGATTCTTGTCTTCTGTTAGTAGAATCTTTGCTTCGAATGTACCAGCATTACAGATTTGTCAGTTTCCCCTTTGAATTTTGTTAAGTTGGTTTTCCACAGAGGCTTTGTTATCAGATGCGCTTCTGTTTCAGCCTGGTATACCTTTCTGAAGAGCCAGTCCTCAGCCATTATATTGCCTTTTCCTTGAGGTCTGCGTTGTCTGCCATGAGTAAAGTCCCTCTAGCTTTCCACTAACCTGGACACAGTTACCTAGAGTCCCTTCTCTATGTTGCTCACTGGACCCTTTCTGCCTTACCTATTAATTACGCTGTCTTGACTCTCAGAGTCTTGGCTCTTTCTATTGGTGTTCCCCTTTCTCCTTATCTGTTTTTAAATATCAGGCACTGTGTGTGAAAGTGAAAAACTCTAGTGATGCTATCCTCCAACACAGACGATTTACGTTGATTTCTGGCAATCAGAAATGTGATAGTTTACTCTCCTTCAGTCTGGATGGAGAGGAGATGAGGTGAATTTTGGTTTCTAAGATGACCATCTTATTCACCTCTCCTGGGAGAGCATAAACTAGAGGGTCTCAGGGGAAGTCTGCTGTGGGTATAATTTATGTGAGTTCTGGATTTTGTTTACTCAGCTCCCCACATTCTTGACTAACAGTTTCATTTTGGTTTTGCAACACAGTAGAGGCAAACTGGCAAATTGGCACTTCTCCTGAGACTTCCGTGCTTTCAAAGTAGAACTTTCATCATCTCTAAACTCCAAACTTAATATCTGCGCCATTGCAACATCACCCCAGTCCTCGGCTCAGCATCTCAGCACTCACACTTCTCTCAAGCATGAGTCCGCCAAGGAACCATAGTAAAGAAAGGGAGAACAAAAGATGAGCATAATCCCAGTGCACTTGCCTTTTCTTGAATTTGTGGCCTGTCAAATACAGAGAGCCTTGTACCTGGCCCTAACCCTAACCTCCCAATTATAAGATTAATGTGTCCTTTAAAGAGTTCTAAAGCTCTTCCTAGCTTTGAAGCCTACGCTTGGCAGAAGGGCTAATAGAAGGAGAACCTGAAGCAGAAATGATAGTCACACACCTCTAACGTCACGTTTCTGGAAATGTCCACACTCTACTCATACTGCTAAAGCAGGGAAGTGGGAAAGGTTTTCTTTTTTCTGTGCATTGAAGAATATTCACACGTCTATTTAATGTGAAAGGGGAAAAGTTTCAACGAGAAAACCCTAAAAGGAAACTTAAGAGAAATCCATTTCTGTGTCACAGCTGTGTCCCTCCACTTGCAGATTTCTTTATTTTAAAATATCATGACAGCTTTTCTTTTGCAGGCATTGTCATTGAGGATGGAGACAGGTGATGTCCTGCCAGCCCTCCTTAGGTCTTAGAAAGGAAATATGTAGTGGTTGGAAGCTGTACAGAATTTGCAATGAGCAGGGTGGGTTAATGTATGGAGATATTTGCAAAGTTTGCAGCTTCAGCCTGCTTTTCTGTTCCTCACCTCTGTTAGAAATACCCCCTTTCTACAATGGCTTCTTTTGCTAGCTGCCCTGTAGCAGGGTCCACTTCAAATATAAAAGCTGGAGCTTCTGGCTCCTTCAAACATCCAGTTCCTGCTCCTGAACTTTTTCAGAGTTTAGAACATTGTCTCTAACATTAATAGTGAATTTGTTCCATTAAGAATTAAAACTCAGCCAGGCATAGTGGCACATACCTTTGATCCCAGCACTTGGGAGGCAGAGACGGGCAGATCTCTGTGAATTCAAGGTCAGCTTGGTCTACAAAGTGAGTTCCAGGACAGCTAGGACTGTTACACTGAGAAACCCCGTCTCAGAAAACAAACAAACAAACAAATAAAAACTCAATGACAGTAGACTGAAATGATTTTATCTGTATTTATTGTTGAAGTCTTTATGTTCTAAATAGTTTCTGACAAAACAATTATTTCTGAGACCTAATCTCATGTAGGCCAGGCTAGTATCTAATTCTCTATGTAGCAAAAGATGACCTTGAACTTCTGATCTTCCTGCCAGGTGGACCTCCACCTGGAGAGACCACTTGTGCCACCAAACCTGATTTCTTGTAATGCTGGGGACTGAACCCAGAGTTTCATGGATGCCAGACAAACAGCACTCTACCAACTAAGCAACAACCACAGCCTCTAAAACAATCATGTTAAAAACCAAACTGTAATTTATGTAATTACATGTGTTTATATAGCATTTCTTGTAAATCAAAGCACAGGAATAATTCTTCCAATTTATGGTTATGGACAGTTTAAAATAAAATATAAAAAAGAAAAAAATCATGATAAAAGTAGAAGCTGAGCATGGATCACATCACAACCAGGGTGTGTGTGTGTGTGTGTGTGTGTGTGTGTGTGTGTGTGTAAAATAAACATTATCCTTGCCAGCTAATGATGGAGAGCCAATTATTGATGATTAATTTCAACAAATCCATGCTTCATTTGCAATTAGCTGTGTTTATTTGCATAAAAGTAATGCAAGTAAACTCCATAAACGTTGTGTCCTTCCAGCCTAAGCCACTGTACTCTGTGCTCTGAAAATCATACAGAAGGGTTGTTTGGTAACCCTGTGCTCAAGAGCAAGCATTCTGAGGCCTTAAGACCATAACACATTGAGCAAGCGAAAGTACAAACCAAGATTAAAGAGAAACAAGCAAACAAAACAAGATTAGTTTTATGATAATTTGTCGAGGCAAGCATTGCTTTGGGAATTTAGTGTGGGGTAAGCACATTGTCAGGAAGCAACAAAACCCACGAAGAAGAGTACGTGGTGCCAGAGGAAAAACCCAAGGGGAGCCAATGGCAAATCACCTAGAACACAGCCCTAAGGCCTCTGCCCCAGACAGGTTCACTTCAGTCCAGCAGAAGGAGGTCGTTTTCATCATTGCCGTAAATGCATCACCCAAACTCTCAGATAGGTAGACATTTGCAGATTTAGAAGTTTAACAAAATCTTGAGAAAGCAATGCAATTTTCAACGATATTATAGATGCAATGTATCAAAGCTATCTGGGAACCATTCCTGTGGGAAAGTAAAATGTTTAGAGTGTGTTTTGAGGTGGCGACACATGGGGAAGACATTATATTTGTATGTGCATGAACAGCATTAAAATTCAAGATAAAAAGTCTAGACAATATTTTCTATGTGCTTAAAACCAATGCTTGCTTTTAGGCAGGTTACAGGTGATTAATGCTTTAGGGACATTTGTCCACTGCAATGCAAATAACCAAAATGGAGATGTGAGAGGGTCTGTGCAGAGCAGCTCACTGGGGCACCACTGCAATAGTCCAGGCATGACAAATAAAGAGGGCAACAAAAACTGGAATAGAAAGAAAAATGTAAAAAAAAAGAATGCAAAATAATTGGAAGGCTAAGATTAAAAATAAGAAAGTCTGGGGGAAAAGAGATTTAGACTACAACCAAGATTTTGTTTTCATCTTCTATGTTGGGAGAGGGGGTATGTTTTGTGTCTATACACAAAATGCAGGAACACGTGTGGGTGAGCATGCACATAAGTGAGAGGACCTGCAAAGATCCAAGGTAATGTTTGGAATTGTCGTCAATTACTCTTCTGCCTTGTTCAGTGAAGCAAGGTCTCTCAGTTAAATCCAGAGCTCACTGATCAACTAGTCTCACTAGTCAGCTTGCTATAGGAACCCCTGTTTCCCTTTCCCCAGTTCTGGGATCATACTCTGTAATACCTGGCTTTTTACGTGGGTTCTGGAGATGTGAATTCCATTCCTCACACTTGTGAGACAAGCCTTTTAACCACTGAGAAATCTTCCTAGCCCCACATTAAAAGGTTTAGTACTTAAGAGCAAAGTTTCTTTTTTGAGTAAGTAATTTAGTATTCCCTTTCTATACTCAACTAATTTGTTCAGTTTTATTTTTTTTAATAGAATGTGTAAATGGAAGTTTCTGTCCTGGTCCAACAGACATTCAGTCCCAAAGAAGCACACAGAGTCTTATATTAATTATAAGCTGTTTGGCCTTTTAGCTCAGGCTTATTTTAACTAGCTCTTACAACTTAAATTAACCCATAATTCTTATTTATGCTTAGCCACATTCCTTGGTACCTTTCTCAGTGCAGCATTTTCATCTTGCTTCCACTGCAGACTGAACCTTTCCTCTTCCCAGAATTCTCCTAGTCTGGTCTCCCTTCCTATACTTCCTGCCTGGCTACTGGCCAATCAGTGTTTTATTAAACCAATATGAGTGACAAATTTTTACAGGGTACAAAAGCATTATCCCTCAGCAAGAATGAACATAGATTTCCAAAACTACTAAAAAAAAATTTCCAAAATGTTATTTGAGGGTAAAGGGTTGAGGTTTCACAGTGTGTGATGTCACAAGCATGACATCTGGAATCAGACATTTTAGCTTTGCGTCAAAGGCCATCACTTTCTAGTTACACGACCTCAGCCTTAGATAAGATACAAGTTTCCTGGACTTGTCTCCATAACCTATAAGAGAAGAGCAGCCACTGAGCTCTTCACTAAATTATTGTGAGCAATGAATCAGACCTGGGCACAAGATGCTAAAAGTGTGGCTGAAGTGTCTCTTAATTTCCTTTCTCTACAGTATCACGGGGAGCTGAGAAAATGCCTATAGTAAAAGCTTGGGAATGATGTTTCTTTTTCTCTGCATTTTTTCCAAATTCTGAAAGTCACAATCAGGACTCCCTAAGTTGCCAAGATGGCCAAGCCTCTTACACTGTGAAAGGCTTGTGAAGGAAGGGCTCCTACGGACCTCACTGCTTCACATCAGAGGCTCTGTTGTCACCACCATTGGTGACCAGATGCACTGAGGACTTTGAAAAGACACCGCTGACACCAGCCACTGTTAGTGACTACCACTGCCTGCTCCACCTCACTGCTATCTCCAACACTGTTCTAACTCCTGTGGTCCTCACCAACATGGCCACTGATGTCAACAATTCCTCCACCTTGTGGTCTTACTGTCCCTCACAGATAGAAAAATGGATCGTCTTACTTTTATGTGGTCTTCCCTTTCTGTTTCCCTATCCTAAGGATTCAGGTTTAAGTCTTGGCAAACAGCCTACAGACTCCTTCGTGGAACAGGTTCCATGCCATACTCAGAATCACACCTCCTACTTAAAATCCATTTTTCATGCTTGGGAATCGTGAGGGAGAACTATTTCAGATCTTCATCATAGAGGACAGAGTGTAGATTCTAGTAACTATACTTCCAGAAGCACGTGAGATGTTCACTACAACATGAGCTCAAGTTGGAATTCCTTGTCCAGGTAGTTAAGGACAGAGATAGGGCAGAGAAAGAGCCAAACAGAGTGGTAATCTCAGCACTTGGGGGCAAGGCAAAAGTATCATGAGTTTGATGCTAGCCTGGGCTACACAGCAAAATTCTGCCTCTTTCTAAAACTGATGAAATGCATATAAACAAATATTAATGTGAGGGTATGTATTTACTATGACAGGAAGCTAGGCAGTGAGCAGAAGGAGGGGAGAGTGGAGGGATTTAGGTAAATAGGAGAAGTTAATGTAGTGCACTTTTAAGCCCCAGAAAGTGATAGATCACAGGGCCGAAATCAGACCATTGGTTGTCTCTGAGTGCCCCGTGAAAGTGTCTCCTCACACAGCTTGTGGAACCATCAACAGGACCAGAGGCTATTCTGAACTTGAGCCAAGAAAATGAAAGTAGGTAAAATGAGTGTTGTTAACATGGAAGCTAATAAAGCCCTAGGGGAGAGTTATAACCTCACACATTGGAACCCACGTCTGAGAACATTGGTGAACGGTAATAGAAGCATAAAAATATTGGAAATGTGGAATGAGGTTGTTTTTTAAGTTGATTGGAATAAACTGAAATGGAAAGGTGGGCCGTGCTGAGAGAGAACATCCCATGTTTGCTGTCCTGAGATTCAATTCTAATAAAAGAAGTCAATGCAGTCTCATAGAAATGCAGCAGCAGGAATAAAAACCATTTCCTTGTTTAAAATTACTATCTGCTTTGATGTGGAATTGGATTCCAGAGAACAATATGAAAGAAAGAAAGATGTCATAGAAACTTCAAAGATGTATTTAAAATGTAGCTTCAAAAGAATCTATGTGGATTAGAGAAAGGAGAGATTTGGCCTCCATTTCTTGGAGCCTTGTCTATACAAAGGTATATGAGCATCTGTTTTAGTAGAGTCTCTATCCTCAGTTTCTATTAGAACAAAGTGTTCACATGGCTTATGGCACAGGACAGGAGCTCCATAAATTAGTTTCCACTCTCTTTGTCTTCCACATTTCCTTGGCCAATAGTGTGTCAGGCATGAGCTCTCTCTTCCCATTTTTCCCTCCTATCACTAAAATAGTAAGGTCTTCATCACCCCAAGTGAGCTATCAATATCCAGTGTGGCCACTAAGGAAGATGGGAAAATAAACATGGCCTAGAGAGATCTCTTGCCAAAAATAAAACGAACAACAAACAGAGAAACAGCCTAATAACCTGCAGTATAAGAAGAACTTTCCACTACTGAGAGAGCATCAGTCCATAATTGAGTTGTAGTTCTAACATGTAGACCATAGAAGAAGTAGGCATGTGGCTGGGGCCATAGCTTAGATGGTATGGAATGCTTGCCTAATGAATACGGAGCCCTGCATTGAATCACCAATGCTGCTTAAAATCTGTGACCTCAGGACTCCTTGCTACATAAGCTTCAGGCAAGCCTGAAATGCTGAAGGCCCACCGCAAAGATAAAGTTCGAGGACTGGGACTGTGGAATGGTTATTTTCTCAGAGTCTAATGGGGAAAGTGTAGACATTGAATGTCCAAGGGACTCTTAAGTGGTTTTCAACCACTTTCTTGTGAAACTAGCCAAAATGGCAGCTTATTCTTTGTAATCAGGCTTCAAGAAGCACGGCCTGGAAATCCATGGCACCTAAAGTAGAGGCACACAGGCAGCAGACAGAGGTGATCCTGAAAAGACACCAGAGTTGTATATTTTTAATGTGAGATCTCTGCTTGTACTTCTTGACTGACACAATGAACATAACAGAACCCCATATGTGCTATTTTATAAGCTTTGGGTAAAATCAAAAACCATTCATATAAAGCATACTCAGCAATGACAATTCCTTCTCCCAATAAAAAGCATCTTCGCCACTCTCTCCCACAAGATTTACTGTTTTGGGGGGCTGGAGAGATGGCTCAGAGGTTAAGAGCACTGCCTGTTCTTTCAGAGGTCCTGAGTTCAACTTCCAACAACCACATGGTGGCTCACAACCATCTGTAATGAGATCTGGTGCCTTCTTCTGGTGTACAAGCATACATGTAAGCAAAACACTGTATACATAATAAATAAATCTAAAATAAAGTTAAAAAAAGATTTACTGTTTTGTATACCATGGTCTCAAGCCAGACCTTACTAAATAATTTGCATTGGTATAGATTTTGCTTTATTGATATAAATTTAAGGTCAATCTTGTTATATGTATATTTCTGCTCTTGATTAAGGTATTGTGGTTGTGTAGTTCATTTAAAAATGTAATGTATAATTAGAAAACATAGGTTGTTAATGGATAATCATTGATAATAGTCAAGCTTATAGTCATGTTAGATTTTCTAGATATATAGAGATATATTTCAGTTAGATAGGCATTCTTCATATCTTTCAAAGACTACAGAATATGGCATTTAAAATGTTTTCATAACTAAGGGCTTTTCATGACAATGAGACACGTCTGCTCCTGGCAGCACCAATCTACCAATCTACTTCGAGAAGAAGATGGGCATCAAAGAGACTCCTTATGGAGTTGGTTAGCCATTTGGACAAGAAACTGCTCTTGCCTGGACTGTTGCATAAACTCAACACAAAAAACCTGCAGAGAGAGGACTGCTGAAATTGCCTATAGGTAAGATGATCTTTCGGGGTTCCTGATTCATAAAAGAGTCTGCAAGACATTCTACAGGATACAGAAGAAAGTGACTCAACTGTCTTTAAAATTTCCTGCTTCATGGAAAAGTTTGATGGATACTATGGGCCTGTAGGCTAAAGATGGATGCCCCAACAGTACAAAATAACTTTGGGTGACTGTACAGGCAGTGAGATGTCTCTGTCATTTCTAGAGTTTTGAAAGTTGTTTACTTCCAGTTTACTTAGGTAATATTATATCATTCTGGAGTCTTTGATGGAGTTAAAGGATAGATAGTTATAGTTTTCTATTGTTATGATAAAAGATAAAATAGATCTAAATATTGTAACTGTAATTCTTGCTTGGTAACTGTTTTGTTATATATGATTTTACTATGTTAAAGTGAAAGCCTTTTTTGTTTAAACAGAAAAGGGGAAATGGTGTAGGAGGTCCTTCTGTCTATGTGTTGCTTTCACTGGTTGAATAAAGAAACTGCCTTGGCCTTTTGATAAGGCAAAAATTAGGTAGGTGGATTAGACAGAACTAAATGCTGGGAAGAAGGACAGACAGGCAGACACCATGAATCTCCTGCCTGAGACAGACATAGGTTAAAGTCTTGCCGGTAAGCCACAGTCACGCGGTGATACCCAGATTTAATAAAAATGGGTTAATCAAGATGTGAAAGTTAGCCAATAAGAGGCTAGAACTAATGGGCCAGGCAGTGATTTAATTAATTAATACAATTTCTGTGTGATTATTTTGGGGGTTAAGCTAGCCGGGTGCCCGGGACAAAAAGCAGGCCCACCCCTCCTGTTACAACTAATAGCAAAAAAAGAAGGAAGGAAGGAAGGAAGGAAGGAAGGAAGGAAGGAAGAAAGAAAGAAAGAAAGAAAGAAAGAAAGAAAGAAAGAAAGAAAGAAAGAAAGAAAGAAAGAAAGAAAATGTAACTAAACCTACTCCTCCCCACCAGATGGATCCTTCTTCTTTGTCTACCCTCACTCCCCTCCCTTGGTGTTGCTTGCTAGCGCTGGTTTCTGAACACTCTCAAGTTGTAGCACAATAAACCAGAAACAGAAAGGTATAGGGGGAGTTGCGGTGGGTTTATGCTGTTAGAAGCTGACTTCATGCCACCCCGGCCTGAAAGAAGCTTAAGCTGCTCTTCCTGTGGCTTTAGTGGCTACATTTGATGAGTACTCCCTGGTCTCTTCCAACCACAGCTCTGCCTTGCACTTACCCTTGACTGTCTGACCTTCTTCTCATCCATCCCCTCCCCGAGCTCATTCCCACCCAGCCTTTGTCATTGCTTCTCAGGTGATCTGTTTTATACAGTTCTTTTAAGCTGGAGGACCATTGTCTCACCAGAGACAAATTCCTTGTCAGGACATAGGGTAAGTTCAGACCTCTATTCCTATGGCAAATTCCTCTCTGGTCCCTTAGAGGTCCTCTCTGCACAGGTGTCAAAAGACAGCAGTGAGTTTCTGGGTACAGAAGCAACTCGCCTCACTCAGCAGCCAAGGTGGCTACTCCAACACACCTCTGCACGCCTTTCCACTTTCTTAAACACTTGTAAAAGCCCTTTCCATCAGCATTCTATTGCCAGTTCCTAAAGTCACCAGAAGAGCCACGTTTGGAATACAGTGTCCATTGCATCATCAAACCTTGCTCAAAACTGGTATTTGTTCGCTCTGTTTCATTGCATGTGGCTAAAAGAAAAACCAGAAGTAGGAAGAAAACATTATTTCAGTGTTTGAGAAATGCTGTGACAGGTTTGGGGAGCTATGCTAGTATTTTTGAAACATTTACACTGTCATGTATGCACTCATTCACTCAGCAACATTGACGGGCTATGCATGAAGGCACTGTATTCAGCTCTGAAGCCACAACAGTGAACACACAGAGTCATAAACCCTGATAATGGACCTGACACATCACCTACAAGGAAGACATCTGTTGTTCCCATTTTCTTTTACCTCCGTATTTGCCAGAGACATTAGTAAACTCTTGCATTTGGAGTTCATCAAGGACTGTTGTCTTCCATAATGTTGTCTTCCATAGCAGCCTGTACAAGTGCATAAGACAATTATGTGTATGTGTGTGAGAGTGTGTGTGTAACTTTCTTGCCACAAAGAACTGGAGTGTGTGATATGAGATTGTTACTGAACCAAAGTCCTTGCCAAGGTCCTGTGCTATTGAAACCTGAAAGTTCACTTCATCAGAAGTGTTCCTGGGTAGAGCAGCACGGGTCAGTAGGTGAGGCAATGGCATGGAAAGGACACTGGGAACATGAATTTTAATTTCGTTCTGCCACTGACTGTGACCTTGGTCAAGTCTCCACACTTGTATCTCAGTTTCCCCACTATAAAAGCAGAAGGGTCACTATAGAAGTGGGTGAACGCTGGCTGTGGTCTTGTCTGCTTTGCACCCAGAGAAGACATTGACACATGTTCTGCAGATAAGGGAGGAGCTTGCACAGAGAAGAAAGGAGAGCACAGGAAGGGGAAGACACACACACTGGGGCGGGAGGGAGGCAGAAAATGTTTCGGGATTCAGTCAGAGATCCAAGAGCCATCCAAAAGCTGGAACTGAGCATGTGCGACTCTAATCTTTATCATGTTAAGTTCCTGGCAGTGATAAATAGGAATTCAGGTTTAGTGTTTCTGATTGCATCTCCCTTCAACTATCTTTCACAGAACAGCTCTGTCCTGATTTCTTCCATCCTACAGTTGAAGAAACACACACACACACACACACACACACACACACACTAAGAGAGAGGGGGGAGGGAAAGAGAGAGAGATGTTTTAAATGTTTTAAGCACTGGGACTGAAATCCAAGGCCTTACAAAGGATAAATAAGGCTCTTCCGCTGAGTTCTACATTCATCCCTTTGTTTTCTAACACATTTTCTAACACAGGCTGACTCAAACTTTCTATCTTCATTCCTTACCCTCTGAAGCACACCTGGCTATAAGCCGCTGACTTTTGAATTGCAAAATACAAAATTCAAAACTTTAGTATTTTTTGCTGTGTAGTTTAAAGGTAGCATAAAGAGGTGAAACAAAACTTGTTCTAAGGCCCAGTTGGGTGCCAGACACTATGGACAAAGCAATAAGACGGGCACTGAACATACAAAACAGTAAAATAGCCATGTTATGGAAGGTCTATGTGCCAAGTAGTTTTTGAGAATTTTTCTTTTAACTCTCAAAGTAACTTTTCAGAAAAAAAAACAATTGCTTAGAGGGGTTAAAAATTTCCCCTAAGACTGCACAGGTGAAATAAGCAGAGATTTTACCCAAAGCCTCCAGCCCCAGACTCCATATTCTTAACCACTAACTTACTCTGCCTTCCAAAGATGAATAAGATTAGACAGAACCTCCTGTGAAGAGGTTCACGGATGGATGAAGGAGAAAGATTCATAACTAACTGCTATGGGAGTACAGAGAAATGCACAGCCAAATTCACACAGGGCTGGAGCAAATGGGTCTGCAAGCAAGAGTCACAAAGGATGGCAGGCACATGAACTTGGGAGAGAAATGAAGGGACCTAAGGGGACATACAGAGAAGCCTGCATAGAGGTGAATCCTGTGAGTTTGTTAAGCACATTGAGTGCAGGGTGACTTTGCTGCACGACAGAATCAGTTTCTTCTTTCTTACGAGTCTCAGAGGGACCTAGAAGCTGAGTGTGGACATGAGGGTTCCCATCCCTCTGTCCATGGGGAGTCTACACGAGCAAAGGCACTGTATTATATTTCAGGCTCATGTGACCAGTTCTATGCATTCATAGTCCTTCCCCAACCCTTGTTTATGTTTAAATTCCCAAGATGGCCTTTGTAATATATACATGAAAAAATTTTCATTCATCATGGAACCAGCCTCAGACTGATGGCACCTTTTTAGGACAATCCTTTGTCTCCCAGCATCCCAGTGGATTCTATACTCCAGATGATGCCAATATATAAGAAACAAATGAATTAGGGTTCAGAAATGGAGCTGAAGAACTAAATTCAAGCAAGGAGAATGAAAAGGAAGCATCAGAATGCATTTATGATGGCTGGGATGGGAAAAACATCCATTCAAAAATAGTTCTCAAAGGTTTATAGTGGCCTCAGACCTAGGCTAGAAAGTGAGATCTTATTCTTTAGTTGATTTTTTTCACATTTTTAATGAAGTGTTGTAGAAGACCAGTGTGGGGAAGAAAATGGATTTTATTTTTGTAATGACATCCATCAGTTTCTGCAGCAGTCTTCAGTTGTAACACAGGAGCGTAATTATTATAGCAGCTAAATCAAAATATGTTCAGAATTAACCCATAGTTGAATATCTATTTTTTGTGTCTTTGTGTGTTGCATTTTGCTATTATGTGTGTCATGTGTATGTGTGTGTTTATGTACTAGTTAATGTAGGTGTATGTACCCATCCATGCTTGTGTGTGCATGTGGTGTATGTACTTACTTGTTAGTGTGGTATGTATATGGGAGTGTGTACTTACTTGTTAGTGTGGGTGTGTATATATGAGTGTGTACTTACTTGTTAGTGTGGGTATGTATATGTGCATGCTTACAGATGAACACATGTGTGTATGTGTGTATGTATGTGGAAGCCAGAGGCTGAAGTTGAATATCTTTCCTCAGTCAATCTCCACCTGTTTCTTTTGAGATAGGATCTCTCACTAAACCTGAAGTTGAATACACCCAAAATAAATGTTATTAACTTGATTTCCATATAGGAAATTCAACAACTCAGATAAGTATGTTTTGTGGTTTTAAAGATAATTACAATGTAATATTCCATCATAAGCCATGCTTTAAACAAGATAAACAAAGATCTAGGTATTTCTATCCCTAGACATTCAGTCTCTTGCTGCTCCAACATAGGTTACTACATGGGCATGCTCCTCAGAATCTCAGATAATAGAGATATTGTCTATAGGATGATTAAGTATATTTTCTCGTCAGTCTGTATTATTGCAGCCAATCAGGTCTAATAACTAAAACAAACAAAAGAGATTGAGTGATCTATTCTTTAAAAAAATGCATCAATGTAGTACCAAAGCTGTTAATATTATAAGAGATACTCTTTGTATTCTCAAAGGGAAGGTGTTTGGGGATAAAACTCCTAACTGAAAGAAAAACCCAAGTTTGTAATGAAAATGATAATAATTATATAACTAATAACTCCTCAACTGTTATTTTCAAATGTTGAGTATTTTGTGCTTTGAAATAGGTAATGTCCTCATTTTCATTTTTGAAGAAACCATATCTTTGAAATGTTAGGTTTCTTATACATGCAGCTAAGAAATAATATAACATGGACTCAAACTCAAATCAGCATGTTTTAAGGCTGAGTTCGAGTATTGTACTTACTGTCTGGTGGTAAACAGGTAGAAATATAAGCTTGCAGACTGCTTCCAAATACCAGACTTTAGTGCTCTTCTCAAATCCCCAATTCTCCATTTGATTCTCTCACAAACTGTCTACTTGTTTACTCAGAGAAATCCTCACTTCTAGTCAGAGCTGAGAGGCACAGGACCACAGGACATCAAACTCATGCATTCCATTTGCATTCTATGATCAGACATCTTTATTGACTCTTAATCTTTTGGTGTGTGTTGGTGTGTGTGCATGTTGAGGGGGGGCGTAGTGTAACAGTTTCTGACTTGTAACCATGAATCCATGTTGCAAAGGAACTCTCTTTTGTACTCTGTAAACTTGTGTGCTGCAGAATCCTAGCCACACTGTCTGACTCTGGTGCTTATCTCTCTGGATTCCGGGCTTCTTGCTTGCTAATCTCTACTTCAGTAGACCTCACTGGAATTAATCAGTGATCCACCTGCCAGGACCTTTTGTGTTGAACCAATAGCTCCCAGTCTTTGGCTTTATCTCTGTCTGGTCCATTGTCTCCTGAGCTTTGAAGAATTGGTCTGATTTTTCAAAGGCCCCACATCAGTGTAAAGCTTTTTATAACATGTTCAAAACTCCCAAAGTGAAGATGATAATGTGTGGATTCCATGTCCACAAATCATGTCAGGAGTCACAAGAGGAAGAGGAACAGCAGGGAGCACTGAGCAACATGGATGCCATACATTGTCAAAGTTATCTGTGTCTGGCTTATCACTCCTAACTTGAGTCTCTTTAATAGAGATCTGTGCTTCCTTTCATCTTAGAGCCTGTATGATGCTCAGCACAGAGCCTGGCCATTCAACCTCATCACTTAAAGTAGTGAGTTAATTGACTAATGCAGGAACAGTTGGCAAGTGGGATTTCCACCCCTAGTCCTCTTCACCCTGCCCATAAAAAAGTAAATAATGAATACCTGTTGCCTTCTATAAATAAGCATTGCCTGTTGCTGAGCATTCCGGGTTTAAGAACCCTGGAAAGGACTGAAAATGATTGTCTTGGAGTCTGAGAGTCATGGAGACTTCTGTGAAGGGAAAAATAATAGCTAAAGACTATCTTTCCAGCTATATCTGGGCAAATAAAAGTGAATTACACTAATGGAACCAGGAAAAGAGCAAAGAACATTCTCAGTTCTAATACGCATTTAGGAACAAATGATAAACAACAGTGATCTTGGCAAAGGATGAGGTTGGCCCTGAGCACTTCAAGATAGACTGGCCTTCCTCTGCCTGAACTATGGCACCTGACCACCAAAGAGTTAAGGGGCACATGCATCTTTGAGAGTCCCTGATGTGTGCCTGAGAGAGGGAGGGGACTTAGACGGGGACTTAAAAGACTTATATTGTTCACAGAGCTTTTCAAGCATGGGAGGGGTGGAATTCCATCTGTTAGTTCAGCTCGGTTCACTGAGCCGGTTCAGTCTGAATGGTTCACTGGGTTGTGACACTGGGTAGAAATTACAACTAATGTTTAAAACAACCTTTATGCTGTCTCTTATAAAGCGCTGTGGCTGGGGTCACTGCAAAGTTTTCAGCTCCCTGTTTTTGCTATCTGTCTCCAGGGCTTCTCTCCTCTTGTTGAAAATAGGTAAATAAAAAGTTAAGAAAAAAAACTGAAAAGGAGGAATATATTTGTTGAGCTCTGTTTTGCACATGGACTTGATTTATGCATGACCTCAGACAAGCACAGGAAGTTGCTAAGCTTTCAGCCGGGGTTTTCATTTAACTTGGTCTCCTGACCAAGATCTCTTTGCATGTGGAAGGAGCTGTGGGTGCCTCACAGTCTTTGCAGCAGCTCAACAGATACACTACCTTGAAGAACAGGGAGAATTTCACTCTGTTCACTTGAAAGACTCCCTGAACAATACCAACTTAATATGCTTTTCAGTCCTGGGAAAGTGATGGGGGAGGACACTGTATCTGATATCTGCCCAGTTTCTGCAAGCTAAGATCTGTTGCAGGCCTCTGCAGGTGACCAAAAACTGATCTAAAATGACCATGATCTCAGTAGGCTCATCATTTTCATTCACCTGAAGAAGAAAATAAAAGTCAAAGTGCACCCGTGATGTAAAGTGACAGATAGTTACTTGTAGTTCATTTTGCACACAGCACATGAGACCGAATGAAGCAGGCCCTGAGTGCAAAGTGTGACATGTAGCATTCTCACTGTACTTTTCGTAGCCCACCTCAAAAGTGTCAGACGTGACCTATACAGAGGAGCATAATGGACAAGGATGGTATCAGGAGAATGTCCACTACACGCACTGAAGATCTGAGCCAAACGTAAGGCGGTATCGAAGGCAGAGACTATGGCCAAAGGAAGGCCAAAGGCCTGGCCACATCAGTGACCAGACATTCCCCATAATCACATGCTACTAAGGCTCTGTTCTTTTTATTGGTAAAGAGCTCACTGTATAAGCACTCAAGTTCAACCACAGAAGCCAAATCAAAACCTGACTGCTGTGTGCACAAAACCCCAGAGCTGGAAAACCAGAGACGAGCAGATGCATGGGCCTTTAGAGCCTGTTCAGTGAAGCCCAGATCCCAGGGAGAAACCGTGTCTCCGAAAAGAATGACACCAAATATCCTGTACGAGCGCACACACACATGCATATACAGACACACACAGAGACATACACACAGACACACATACACACACCCTAAATTCTGCCACGTAAAAGATCCTGATTTGTTTACCAACAATGGAAAGACTACAAGTCAAATGCAGAGCTTATAAGTAGTATTTTGCCACTTCTCATTTCCTATTCATCGCCGGGACTGATGTATTTATTCTGATGTTGACTTTCCCATACTACTCCCAAGACCTGTCCTTTTAGACTGTGTCTTGTCTTCCTTCAACATCACCCTGGCTGCCATTGCAGCCACTTCAAAGAAGGTAGGCTATGCCATGCTCACTGGAATGTGCCTGATAGCTAAAGCAATCTGCTTTCCTGGGGCCTTATTCATATTTCCATGGTAGTTCTTTCCTCTGGATTTCTGCTGTTGACTGTCAGATAGTTTTGTCTTGGCCTTGTCTGTTCACATTTGTCTCAAGCTCAACTCTCTCAATTGTATACTTCTCCATCAGAGAAACTGGCTGTGTAGTTTTCAACATTAGAAAGACAGGTCAACAGTGTGGTCTTTATTAGCAGTGAGAGCACCCTGTATTGCCAGTCTTAACTAATTTTTATTGTATTTTCTCTTTCGTAACTCTTTCCTTCCAAAGATTCTCATTTCAAACAGCAAATTATTGGTCAAAGTAATTTTTTTCAGGTAGGAACTAGGGAATTTGCAAAGCAGCTCAGTTACTAACTGTGGACTATATACATTTCTACGTTTCTTTTTAATAAAAGTATTTATTACATTTTACATCTATGTGTGGTTGTGTATGTCCGCGTGTGTGTAGATGCAGTCAGAGACCAGAGGAGGGTGGCATAGGATCCCCTGGATCTGGTGTTTTAGACAGTTGTGAGCTGCCCAACACATGTACTGAGACCTGAACCCTGGTTCTCTGCAATAGCAGCAAGTGCACTTAAGTGTTCAACCATCTCTCCAGCCCCTCTAAAAAAAAAAAAAAAAAAAAAAAAAAAAAAAAAAAAAAAAAAAAAAAAAAAAAAAAAAAAAAAAAAAAAAAAAAAAAACCAGTAAGATGCTTTGCAAGCTAATTACTCCAGCAAACAATAAAAATATATGGTAGTTAGATATAACTTTGTATTAGAAGTCACAACAAAGGGAAATGCTTCTGCATCAGGACTATGAGACTAGCAGGAGAAAGCAGACAGGCAGATGAAACAGTCTCAGTGAAATGCCCCGAGAGCCCCTGAAACACACGGATCAGACACAGATGTGTCTGCTGCTTAACTCTCGACTGTTTCCAAAGCTGAGCTGGTGACATTTAGAAAATCACAACGTGTTCGACGGCTGCTGGCAAGCTTTCCAAAAAGGAAGGGAAAGAGAAGGAGGAAGGTCACACGTCACCAGCTTCTTGGAATTTTCTGGAAGACAGGACTGACCATGGTGACCAGGAGAAAACAATGAACACTCTTATGCTCTGAATGTGTCTTTTGTGGGAAAGTATTTGATGATGGCATGTGTTAAATATTACACAAAGTTTTAAAACAGGTAAACTCATTAAGGTGTAGTGCAGAGGTTAGAAAATGTTGGACTGTTTCTTGAAGAAAAAAGTATAAATGGGCCCATTTGCCCATTCAAAATATAAGACATGTCAAGATGTCTGAAACCCTCCAAATAGAAAATGAAAATAGACACTTCCTGGACACCTACTGTGTTCTAGGCACGCCACACACTTGCTGTCATTGAATCTCCACTCAGCCCTGCAAGGCAGATATGATTGTCCTCATTTGCTATGTGAGGAGGCTGATGCTCACTGAGATTAAACAGATCGCCTCAAGTCACTCAGCTGGGAAGCAAGAAGGGGAACGAGGTTCAAACTCAGTCCATTTGCCACCAGTGCCTATGCACTCACCATTTCAACACCAGCGCTCCTGGAGAAACTACTGCAGCTGCCTCTAGCCCTCAGATCCTTCAAGCTTTCCTTCCCCATAGTATGGGCCTCTACCTCTGAGCCACCTTAGAACTTCTGCCTCCCTGCTTTACAGATCCCTACAAGGCAGGTCCTGGATTTCTTCCTTCACAGCAAGGTACCACTTTTTATGTTACCGCTTTGTAGGTATTTGAATTTCTCCCAAGTGTCCAGTCTTAAGCTGAAAGGCTTGGGTACAAGGGGAAACTCTGGAGGTTTTTCTGCTCTTTGACCCATGCCTGGCACTGCACAAGATATCCCTCGTGCATATGTACCTTTAAATATGGGTGTGCAATGAACCGTGCAGAGTTCAGCAACATCTTTTGGCTAACTAGTTGACATTTTGGTGGTTAATAAAAGTGGTCAGAGCCTGGGGGAGTCAATTACAATAAAAGTACTGATCTAGAACTTCACAGGAAAGGAAGAAGATAAACAAAGCAAAACAAAAAAGAGTTGAAGGAAAAGTATAACAAGCGCACCTCAATAATCATTAGCTCCCATCACAACTAAAGCTTCGACAACAACCTTCCGAGGTTGTAAAGTCCATACTATGTCAGCTAGTACAATTTATATACCATATGTAGGTGGGTGTCCACACACACACATACACACACACACACACACACACACACATACACGTACACATCTGAAACAAAACCATAGATTCAATGTTGATAAATACGCTTAAGATTAAACTAAATTAAAGTTACTTGACACTAAGGCTTTTATAATCATCCCTGGCAGTAGTTTTTACATCCTGAGGTATCGCAAAATCAAAGCACCTCATGCTCCAGTGCTAGAACTATTTTGGCCTTCAGAGAATAAATGACCCAAGGAGTTCACCAGAGGCACTTGTCCATAAGAGAGTCACTTCCTGGGGATTCACATGAAGCCCACTGGCGATTTCCATCACCTCCCCAAAGGGATCCTGATAGCCAGAACACCCTGTCAGGTTCCTATATGGCATTTATTCTACATGGGAAGATTCTGTTAAGAGAAGTTTGAGAAATCTGAATGTGAGCTGGGGATGAAGCTCAGTTTGGTGGGTTTTTTCTAAAATACAGGAAACGCCTGTTCAATTCCCAGCACAGTATAAACCAGGTGTGGTGGTCACTATACTTCTAGCACCTGGGAGGTGGAGCATCTTCTCCCCACCTACATAATGAGAATTGAGGTCAGCCTGACATATATGTACATGAGATGTGAAAGGGGGGTCAAAATGTTACAAACAGTCATTTTCTTGTACTCTACATTACTGCTTTTCTTTTCCTTTGCTTCAAGAAACATTTACATTGAAAAGATACTGAGTGTCTGGGGATTACGGTGAATGCCTTTAATCCCAGCACTCAGGAAGGCAGGTGGATCTCTGTGAGCTCTAAGCCAGCCAGAGACACACAGTGAGACTCTGTCTTAAAAAGAAAACAAAACAAAGATGAGTGTTTCAGAGTAGTTTATTTATATACCTACTGATATTTACTAGAAATGAAAGGAAGGTATTTTAAAATAACTTATCAATTCACTTAAAGGTAATAAACCTATTATATGTTAAAATAAAATACACTTCTATGAGAGTAATTACATTACAAGAAGCAGTACATCAGAAATCATGTCATTGTCTTCATCTGACTAAACAGGTGGTAACTGAACTAGATTTTCATGTCCATTTATATATTCATTTTAGTATATTTCTATATTAAAAGTACATAAAGAGGGGGCTGGAGAGATGGCTCAGAGGTTAAGAGCACTGACTGCTCTTCCAGAGGAGCTGAGTTCAATTCCCACAACCCACACGGCAGCTCAACTGTCTGAAAATGCAGTTCCACGAGGTCTGACACCTTCACACCAATGCACATAAAATAAAGTTAAATAAATCATTAAAAAATATTTTAAAAAGAGTACACAAAGAACAAAAGTACATAGAAATGGAAAGGTCACTTTAATGGCCATGTCAGAAAATTTTAAATATCTTTTTGATACAGCTACAAAAGTCAGTATGTTATCATCTCTTTGACATCCCACATTATGTGTAATGTGGAGTCATAAATCATAGTATTAATTAATACTTTATATTCTTATGTTAATACTTGGTCTTGCTTTTCATGTGTCTTTTGCCATCATGTGATGTGTGTGTATGTGTGTGTGTATGAGAGAGAGAGATACAGAGAGACACAGAGGGAGAGTCTGTGTCTGTAAAATCAAGTATTAATTTTAGAAAAGACTGGGCTATTATTCAGTGGTAGAGTACTTAACCTAACATATGTGAGTCCCCTACTATTACATGGGAAGAGAGGGGATTTCTTCACTAACCTGTGCAAAGGTCCTAAACACTGACATGCATTATTATACAACATTAAAACAATCTACCCATTAATAATGTCATCAATCTCATTAGAAAAATATTTAAATAAAATTCAATGTGAAACACAAGTTTTCTGGGATTCTATGTATCATTGGTAATAAAGCTGTTAGTGTCATCCTTAACATGCAGGTTCATTTGTGGTTAGAAATATTCTCCTACACACCCATCTCTGAATAGCTTGCAACTCAGCAAATGCACAACTACTTTTGGTTCTGTTTTTAACCAGACAACCATTCAATGCCAGTAAGTGAAAAAATCTTCTTATATTTTTCCACACACACAATTAAAAAGTTATATATTAAAGGTCAAAATTTATTACAGTGAATAGTTACTACTTAGCTTCCTAGAGTGAAACTGAATTTCTTTACGTTGTAAATGCACAGCACAACACCAAAGTATACAATGACTTCCCACTCATTGAAGCACATTGCTGAGCTTTCTTATCAAGTCTATCGCAACTTCTTTTATTGTTTTATTAAAAAAAAACTCGAGAGTTAAATATTAGGGGTTAAACCTAAGTGATCCCTGGAGCGACAGAGAAATGCTCACCTGCTCTCTTCTCCACCTTCCCCTATCAAAAAGATTGCGCTTCTCCTTAGTTCCCTCCTTATTCCTCCTGGGTGTACCTCTAGCTTTCTCTGAGTCAGCCAGAAAACTCTATGATCCACTGGGGCACCTTAGTGTGGACTTCACTCTCTGGCCCAAGGTCCTATTCCATGGGCAGTCTGTGAGCAGCAACATAAACAAATCTCCACTGCACAAGACTCTAGCAATTTTATCATCATGGCTTTTCCACAATCAATACCAATGTAAACACAATGAAAAGGCAAAGGAAAATCCTTACACTGTTTCTAAAATAAGTTTGGTCTCATGAATCCCTGAAAAGATTTCAAGTACTTCTAGATATCTATAGACTATGCACTGAGATCCAGAGTTCTGTACAAACAATCCCTTCTGTCTGTGACTTCAGAAACAGTAGACTCCGTAGCAAAAGCCCTGGCTCCCAGCATTTAAGCATTTCCTTGCTGTATCATCAGTGTTACCATGGACAAGGTCTGAATACTCTCTACATGTTATTAGGAAAGTGTGTGGCACTGCTTTGCCTGCTGGCTACTGGGCCTGCCTGGATCCAGGTCCTTAGCCAATAACTATTTTAGTTCTTATCTGTCCTCTTGTGTCCAGCAAAGTTGGATTGCCAAAGCAAATACTGTGTCTCATTCATCAAAATCCTATCACAGGAGACAGGGCAGGTTTAATGAAGTAAACAATAAGGGAAGTGTTGACTTTCAAATAACTGAACTTCCAAACAAAGTTCATCTACATTTTCTTATTGCTGTTGCTACTTTAAGGAGAATACCAGAAGCTAATGGGGTGAAATCTAAGACCCACAGATAGGGTTGCTTGCAGAGATCGTCATCCACTTGTTCTTCTGTCTTTATTTTTCTCTTTAAAGACACACTGCCATACGCCTCATATCGAGAGGCATATGGGCCACGTGGATCCTCTTCAGAAATAGTTCCTATTCTCTTAGTACATCAGAGGTCAAGGGCTTGCCTTAGATTCACCAGAAACCTGTATGGGACTTGCCACACACAGACTGGCAGAAGACCTGGGAATTATTTCAACTCTTGTATGTCTTCGGCAGCATGGACTAAACAAAGTCACATGATCAACTGGATTTAAATTACTTAAGCAGATGCTTTTACAAGATTCTTCACTATAAATACTATAAATTGGGTTTCTTTGTTTCAGGGGAAAATTAACATATTATCCAGCATTTACATACCTCGGAGTGTTTTATAAATTATTTTGTATATACTTTCACTTCCTTTTATAATCATAGTATATCTTGTTTCTAGGGAATTTCTTCACCAGTCACAAGCTGGGGTTGATGCTAGCAAAAACTTGTAAGCATCATCACTCCCCACTTACAGACGATGATACTGAGGCCTAGGGGAACACGTAACCCAGCCATGTAGCAGTAAACCACAGAGGTGGGACTTAAGCATAGTTTTCTAACTCCGAAGTTTGAGTCCTTTCCACTACAGCACACTCTTGGAAATTTAATTTTTATTCTTCTTATTGAAAATACTCCAAATTCTTTATCAGAAGTTTGCCTCGAAACACTGTGGTTTGCGATTTGCTGTTTTTGGAAAGCTTACGAAAAGATTAAGAGTCTTAGGATTGATGTTATTTTTTTAAGAGTCTCAGAGCTAAAAGAAAGTGTCATCAAACCCTGAAATATTTGGTTAGAGCGACAACCCTGAAAAACTACTCGGTTAAGGCCTTTAAGAATCTGAGCATTGGACTAGGTGATAGGCTACTGAAAGACACTTGGTTTTATTTTTCCCCATCACCCAAGAATATGTTTATTTTTATTTTAATATTCTATTTAGAATATTACTTGAGGTGCACTTAGTAAACTGAAATGAAATCTAATATGCTGATTCATATTATAAGCATAATAAAATGAAATAAAAAAATAAAATAAGCATAATAAAAATGTGTTCAAGAACCTTTTAAGTAAATTTGTAAAGACTATAGCTGTATTCTTGGAAAAATCTATTCTGCCTCTGTTGATATTTAATAGTGATATAGAAATGATATGGACTTGTAATTGTGATCCAATAGCTCTCTGGATTCATGTGTTTTATTAAAAGGAAGACAAGTCAATCCTTGTAGTGTATCTGTAAGTCAGTATTAGTCTTTGTCAAATATCTTGTGTCAAATTTATAGTCAGAAAGTTGGAACTCTTTTTATAAACTCCTTTCTCTGTGGAAATGAATTTGGCTTAAAACTCCAGTTGATTTTATCCCCATATCATTATCAAATCACATTTAAAATATCATTCACTTAAGCATTCATTTATTATTTCTTTTGCCAACTATAGTTTTTGTTGTAAGATAAGCATTAATATAGAAGCAAAGAAAACAATCAAACATGATTTGTCAAGTGTTTGTGTCTGCTGCCCTATTCCTGCAGTTAAACTGCATTTGCTCAGATGGGATACTTGGATCTATTGCATGATCAAAGCAGGTTTTATGTGTCAGGACTTCGAAGAGTGAAAGCAGGTATGATTATTAATGCTAAGACTGAGCCACAATAGTAGCTTACCCAGTTATCTACAGACTAAAGATGCATGAGATAAAAGTAATATAACTAAATGTTAGATTGCCAACATCTGCAAATCTCCTTAGTACTTCACTTTGGTGCATACATTAAGGAATATTAACTTTCAAGCATTCTTAGTGTGCTGATGTGAAGATATGCCTGGACTGCCTCTAGAACACTGCTTCTCAGATGTGAGCCACCATCACAGTTACCTAGAGGTGTTTTAAAGATGTAAACTGTCACCCTCCTCCACCTCCTCTGAAGTTTCTAATTCAGTAGATGTGGGAGAGAGTCCAGGAATCTGCATTCCTCCAGGTTTGGGGGTGATATTATTACTGATGGTCCAGTGTGGAGGATATTTTGATCACCTCTATTCTAATAGAACAAAAATCATGCTAGATGTTGAGTTGCAAAATTTCATAATGAAGCACTTATTCAAATGAACTGTTTCCAAAACATTAATAAGTGTAGCAGTGAAAGTGTTTGTAGCTGAACCTACAGCAGAACTGGGAAAAGAACAAAATAGGGACAAAATCCTCTGAAAATGGCTTCAATGATGGATCAAACACAAGAAGATCTCACACATCAGCTCATGCAGTCAAGAGGATAAGTGTCAGTGTGTCATCCCTGCCCAGATGACTTCACGACGTCAGATTTATATAGAGGGGAATGAAGATGCTGATGGAATGAAAGAAACACAGGAGCTGAGGCTACATTTAAGTCTGAAGGTGCTTGCTGAATGAGCATGAGGACTGAACTCAGTTCCCCAGGAAGCCATGCATGAAGCAGGATGCACGCACAGTCATCTATAATCCCAGCACTGTAGAGGCTGAGACAAAAAAGATCCCCAGTGTTCACAGTCTAGCCAAGTCAGTCAGCTCCAGATTCAGCTAGAGACTGTCTCCAAAAGGGGGAGAGTGATGGAGGATACCTCTAGCCTCCACACGTACATGTAAACATATGTGCATATGTACCTGCGTATATACAGGCATATATGTACTGCACACACAGGCACACACACACACACACACACACACACACAGAGAGAGAGAGAGAGAGAGAGAGAGAGAGAGAGAGAGAGTCTCTTTTTCCCCAAGGTAAGAAGACCGCTCTGGGAAAGCTCTGAAGAATTTTAAGATGCCACGCTGCCTTCCATCCATATGTAATAGTCCTAAGCTTAAGTCTGATAAAGGTTAGCTTCATGGCGCATGGAAGAGATCACTAAATGATCAACTGCCAGAATAAATAGTCTAGATCCTTGCCTGAACAGCTGTTCTTGGGGCTGCAGCTCCTCTAGATTCCTTTGTCCAACTAGTCATGCAAACACATCTGCTGTCTGTAGGTAATGGCCAGATGCACACCTCCCTTCCTGAAACTGTAAGTGATGCCAGAAGTAACTCAGATTCCTAAAACTACAGTAACTTCAAATCAATACTAGTGTTCAGACACACCTCTTACCACCAAGTCACTAACACCCAGGGAAAGGCAGTGTCATCTTAAACAGCCCCAACATCCTAAGCAAGCTCTCTGGTTCAGTCAGAGATCTTTTATAGTTATGGATAACAGCAAACAAGAACCAGCCTGGATAAGAAATAATATTTTCCTAAATTTAATTTGTTGGGCAAAAGAGGTCCAATTGGGCAGTCTAGAACCAGTGCAGTAGTTTCTGAACTCATCAGGAGCCCAGATCCCTACCAGCTTCATGACTGACCATCACCGACCATCATGACTGACCACCATGGACCATCACGGCTGACCATCACCGACCATCATAACTGACCACCATGGACCATCACGACTGGCCATCACCGACCATCATAACTGACCACCATGGACCATCACAACTGACCATCACCGACCATCACAACTGACCACCATGAATCATCATGACTGACCATCACTGACCATCACAACTGACCACCATGGACCATCATGACTGACCATCACCGACCATCATGACTGACCACCATGGACCATCATGACTGACCATCCTAAGCCTGTCTTTGTGATCTTGATAGTGATGGAAGACACATTCTAGCAGCATACTGCATGGTGGGGCAAAGGCTATGTTCCTACTCCTGTCTAAATGAGGCTTCTTAAGTCTCCCCCAGAAGTCCTTATTGGATTCGGCTATCAGGAAGCTTGGGAAATAATAACTTTCAGCAAGGAACCCAAGTAAAAATTAAAATTCTGTTAGTAAAAGGAAGATACTATTAGATGCCAACAAATACAAAGAAATAAAAATTCTTCCTTTCCACCATAGAAAGTGGTTGAAGGGGGCTCCCCCTCATCACACAGCAGCACCACCCTGCCTGAGAGTCTCACATCTATAGACCACTAGAGCTACCCAGAAAGGGCAAAGGCAGAGACCTGGCACCCTGAGACTCCAGTTTAGCACTCCAGGTGGTGCTTTGACTGAGGGGTTACCAAGGACCACGCTTTGAGAAGCTCTACAACTCTGTTACCATTTGCCAATCAGTTTTCTGGCACTGCCTGGGATACTGTTGACCATCCTCTATTTAAAGACAGAGAACAACAGCAACAAAACAAAAACTCGCTTTCTTCCTCTTTAACTCTTTTATTCCCCATAATTATATCTGGCAGATGGGCATTGTCTCACCCTCTCAAATCCTTGTTTCGTTGATACAAAAAAAAAGTTGGATCAATGATAGATGAATTTTAGGAATGTAGTTAAGTCCTTCTTTGAAGGCAGGCAACCGCAAGATTCCCCAGGAGGAGGCTAAGCTGAGCTTCAGGTTGAATCGCAGCCTTCTATGACTCCAGTGGCTGGAAATGGCCGGTCAATCTAACAGCGAGTGATTAACAGTCAAGTGCAATCTCCAGTGCTTTATTCCAGCCCCTGTTCTGCCTCCTCTTTAACACTCAGGTAAATGTCAAAAATGCACTCAGGGATTATAGCTGACAAGGGGTAAAAGCCTTCATGTTGTCCTCCAAAGGTTAGGGTTCCCAGGCCCAGTTGGAAGTCCCAATCTCCAATAACCATTAATCCACTCTCTTCAGGAAGGAGTGAACATATTTACGGCTGCAGTCACTAAAGGGTGAAATAAAGATTAGTTTTTAGTTAGGAACGCAAAGCTTTTGAGATCAATACAAACTCACTGCTGAAATCAATCTAAAGTTTGGAATTTTTAAGTAAAGATTTACTAGGCTTTCTTGTACATTTAATTTTCCAAAGGGAAAATAAGCCCAGAAATGTAACATAGTAATCAAATCGAGTAAACACCAGCTGACCTGGCTTATGCACATATCAAAGAAGTGTGAAAAGCAATAAAAATGTCCATAATGCAGATTGTAAATTCTCCAATAAACAGGTAAAACCAAAACACATATATAGATTTACATAAGAATCCTAGCAAATCCATTCGTCTACTCAAAAATGTAAATAATCAATAGACATTAATAATGAGTTTATTCATGCATTTCCTTATTACTGTACATGTTAAGGGTTTCAACTATTTGTACTTAGACAGACAAATGCATAGCCTTATTTTTTACAAAAGCTTTCAAAAAGATACAGAATTTTCCTGAAAAACAAAAGCTACTGTTTGGATGAAAAAATAAGTGGACTGGAAATGCATGGCTTGTTATAGTCCTCTGCCGTTCATGTTTGATGCATGTATACAATTTATTATGCAATTTCTTGAGATTTGACAAAGTAATTGTCTGGCAAACCATAGCTTTAATGACTTTTTTCTGTTTCATATGAAAAGACTGTAGGTATTTTAGGAAAATGCCTTAATAGATCAACATCAATTAGTACTCGTCTGCTTGGTACATATCTGTAGGTTGGAAAGATTAGGAGATTTTTCAGAGGCCTATGATTCCATGTAGTAAATTTATTTCTTCAACAAAGTGCATGAGGCTTACAGCAAGCTATAACTCCAGGAATTATTTAAACTACCCTTGAGCCTTTAGAACAGGACTGCATCTTTTCTCAGGAGAGCATGGAGGAGTGAGCGGCCCCACAACCTGTAGAGGAGACCAGAAAAACAGTTCATGGAAGTAGACAATACCAGAGGTGGAAGCACCCATCTCAGAAAACACTTAGTTTTTGACTGGGCTATTGTGATAAGAGCTTTGTGTTCTCTGCAATTATTGAAGTGTAAGATTATCAAACCACTTTAATCAGCTCTGCTGCCAAGATTTGTTTGGGACTATTTGCCTGGCACTGGAATAGGGGTCAAACCCTTTTTGCCTACAATGTAACAGTGTATTCTGTCACTCACAAGACAAGAATTCTGTTTCTATGGATAGTTGCCTCTCTCTTCGAAATATTTAGGAGGTGTTATAACACACTGTAGATGCTTTGTGTTAGTATTGACATCTTCTACCAATGCTACACTTTGGAAAGCTACAAAGCCCTAGAGGAATGCATGGGTGTATGTATTTAAATAGGAGAATCTGCACAGGAGATATGTAATATTGTTTACCTCAGTAAAACTGCTACACAGTGCTAAAATTATATTTTAACTAATGTCACTTACCAAAGATGGGTAAAGTATATCTTAAGTTTTACAAATTTTATGTATATACACATTAATTCCATTTACTACATATATGATAATACACACGAAGTGGTCACATAAATATGTATATTTGCAATACTTGCAAATATCGATGTATTGTAATACATTCCTTTTTACCAGAAGATCCATGTAACGACTAAGATCCACTCACACACTCTGAGGGTTGATGTCCCAGAGCCATTGCAATAGAGCAATATGGAGTTATGGAATGAAGGTGACTGGTTGCCATTCTGAATCTATGGATTTTGGAGGCCAGGTTAGGAATTCCCATAGTGGAAGAGTTTCCGGGTCTCTGTGAATCTCTGAGCTATACTGAATGATGGGTATCAGTGATTATGTCTCATAACACCACATGCTCTTCCAGTGTATAAACTTAAAGCATTCCTTTGAAGACTCAATCTATCGTCACCTGAATTACATAACAGCACACTGAATATCTCCCGTGGATGAATGTATTAGAGAATCTTTACGTGTCAGCACAATTGGAAAAGAAAATCCAATTCTCCTATCCCAGCAGTGACAGGTTTACTTCCTAAGTGGCTCCAACTAGGAAATTGAACCCTTGCAAGGCACATCATTTTCCAGGTCAGACAGGGAAGGAAATAAAGAGAACACAGGCAAGACCCCAAGGAAGAAGAAGGTACAGCTCCAAGAAAATCAAATTCATACCTTATAAGAGAATGTTCCTGTACTATAGAGTTCAAGAGAAAACTGATATTCAGTCCTCTTTCTTTATGTATCAGAAAAATTCACCTATTTCCATGGGTACTTGATAGAGACTTGGGAGGCTTCTCAAAGAAGTAAATGTGGCATAGACTCATAGGCAAATACATATTCTCTGTTACTTAATAAATTAAAAATATTAAAAAGCTAGCATTACAGCGAGCACCCCAAAACCCAGGAAAATAGCGTAAGGTTAACTAGTTAATTACCTGATACAGGTCAACAATAATCTTTTGTTTCAATTTGATTGTATCTTCACTGATTACTCAAAACTTTGTACACTATTTCCCAGGATAAAATAAAACATAAACAAATTTATTTTTCTTCTAACATGATTCATCTATTTTTATTAATACTTCAGAGCATTTATTTTATTATTAATATTTTCATTATTAATAGTTTGGAACATATCTTTCAACATCTTATCAGTAATACTTTCTTCCCACATGAACTGCAAGATTTAAAATTTTCGGGGCTATGGAAGCATCTTTAACACCTCCAGATTCTTCAAGGGCTTCTGCAATAGCCATACACAATCTTGTCAGAACAAACAGCTTCCTGTCCCACTGTCTTATCTTGATGATGTGTGAGTCAGCAAAGCCCAACAGGAGTAAGTCAGAATAGATCATTTATATGAGAGACAAAAGGGAGGAACAAGGAGAGGAACAAAGGGTGAGAAAGGAAGAAGGGTAAGTAGGCCTCTGCCTTCATTTGACTGCTAGAAAACCACGGAAATTAACTTAAACCAGTCCTAATATTTATGTAATTGAGCTCTACACAATATCATGACAAAATAAAAATATTCAAATTCACATTTGTCCTGTTGTATTAGCCATGGCTGATTGTTACTATGGGATTTTGATTTTTTTTTAGAGCAATGTTTAAGTTAATGGATTGCCTTTTACTAAATCAAATGAGATACTCAACTTAATTCTTATTAGCTCAATCCACTAATACCTAAAATGTATATATTAAAGTTTTCAGATAGTACTTCTACAGCATGACACCACTAAATAAAGAAGTTAAATAGCTTGAGTAAAGTATCATGAGTGTGCCATTATGAAACCAACAGTAGGGTGGGGTAGTAGGAAGCTAAGGAAGATACAGTGGAAAGACAAAAGAAAACAGATTTTATGAAAATGGAAGGTGGAAGAACTTTAAGCTAACATGAAAGAAGCCATAAGTGCAGACAAGAATCTAAGATATAAACAGGCATCCTTGGATCTAGCCTCTCAATGAAAGTGGTCAATCCTATAATGCAGCAATATTTGATTTTTAGCCTCATAACTATTTCACTAAAAACTAAGATGACTCTTTTCTGTGAACTACAAAAACTTTTAATGGATGTTCTGACAGAGATACACATCTTCATTTTTTTAAGAATGAGCAAAGGAGGGAAAATATTGTCACAAATAAAAAGAAAAATTTGAGGGTGGAGAAGTTGATTAGAATAATTTGCAACTTTGGATGATAATTCTTTATGATAAAGATATGTTGTCCTGGTTATGAGAGGAACGTTCCATGCTATTTAATGAGCATTCAGAATTTAGCATGCCTACAGTAAAATACTCTACAATCTTTGAAAACTTTTGATATATGTAAAACAAACTTGGGGAATACATGACGTCTGTTTATACACTCAGAACACTCCCACATGCTTGATCTGCTATCTGTACATGACCTAATTCTAAGGTGGTGACTGGGTGAATTCCTCTGACCCCGGCCTCCACGCTGCTTTCAGGAGAGAATGAATATACTTTTCACTCTCTCTCAGCCTAAAGTTTCAGCTCATTTTACTAGGAAAGTTCCCAACTGACTTTTGGGTCTGTTTTTTGTTTGTTTGTTTTTTGTTTTGTTTTGCTACTCATCTTCAGTTTAGCCCAAGAGGAGTAGTTAAATGAAGGAAATGCTCTATGTAGCCCCACATACAAGGAAACTGAGACAAAACCTGGAAAAGAAGAATGAAGTGGTAGAGTCACAAGTGATATGAGAGTCAGAAGCCTTGGTCACTGGCATGAAGATGAATTGACAACAGGCTACTTTTCAGAGTCAGGAATAGACTTAGCATCCCACCATTAATAGTTAATAGCCTTAATTTTTAAAAGATTTAATTACATAAGACAAATATGAGCCATCAATTTTGTCAAAGGTAAAGGAGTGATGGTTTTAAATATACAATAAACATATAAAACATATAACATTGAAGATCAAAATCAAAGAATAGTGGTACTTTTGTTAAAGGGGATCAGTCACCCTTGGAATAGAATCATAAATTATTGGTACCAAATGAAAAGCAGATGTATCCTATCTTCTACCTAGTAACTGTTGAACACAAGGCAGAGAAAAAATAAAAGGAAAACTAAGACAGAATTTCCTACCTGTGGTGAGTTCTTATCGTAGTTGCTTTGGATTTTTGTTGTTGTTATTTGGTTTGGTTTGGTTTGGTTTGTTGTTGTTTATTTATTGAGAAACCACCCATACAGCAGTCTCTAAGCAAGTATTTGTTCTATATAACACATCTTTGCAAAAGTACAACATCATAAAATTCTTTGAGGTAGGCACTGAAATAATTGTCTTCCTGAGGATGTTTAAATGCTAAGTTATGTAATGCAAAGTGCCAGACCTGTGAGGTTTCCTCCCCAAAAACTTCAGAATGCAGCACTGAGTTTTGTCTTAGGAGTAAGTGTTCCCTAAAATCTTAGAGTATTTGCTGGGTGACTGACGAATTCTTGAAGGGCCCATCGAGTGCCTCTGCATGTGTTGTAAGCAAGTTTCATGAGACAATAGACTTTTTTTAAACTGTAAGACAACAGATCAATACAGTCAAAATTTGACTAATGCCACTCTGCTTAGAAGTACTAACCAATCTCTTTAACTGGAAAATGTTACACACACCCTATTTCTTTCTGATAAATTTCAAAGTTTGCTTTTAAAAACAAGGTAACATGTTTATTGGGCAACTGTTTTGCATATAATACAGAGCTATGAACAATGGAAGCTTTTGCCAATCATGATGCCCTTTTTTTTGAAGATTGTAGCTTGGTTGTGATGGTAAAATAGTTTCTTTAAATAAGTAACTAACAAATAAGTAAATAATAAACAGTAAAAATACACTGATAGTACTAGGAAGAAGTTAAGGGCTTTCCTTTCTTTGCTACTCTAGGTTCTTATACATACGTAATTATTAATTTTAGTTATTCACTTACTGTGTCTCCTTTCCCTGTTTTCTCTATTAGAATGCTAGCCCCTTGAGAACAAGAATCAGTTTTATTCACTATTCTGTATTCAATATTTGGTATGTAATAAATTCTTGATATATACTTGATGGAGGAAAGACAAAAAGAAAATAAATACTGAATGTTCATGGGAGGTAGTGTTTAATGTAGTAGACGGGCTAACCTATCAAATCAGGATGGACTGGCTATAATCTCAAGTCTACCTTTGAAAATGGAAGATTCTGAAATTTTTATCTTCTTTCTCCATCTTGGATTATCATCATTAAAATAATAATGGTATCTGTCCTTATCAGCTGATCACACTAGGAACAAATCAAATCACCCCAAATAGTAATGACTCGAAACAACATGGCTCTATGTAGCTGAGGGTTATATGGACAAACATCCCAGGCCAGCCTCCATTTGTTGCTTTGCTCTGGCTCATTTTTGCATTTGTGTTCAGTTACTAGGTGAGCTGGAAAATATTTGGCTCATGTCAGGTCTCACCTTCTAACCAAGCTAGCTTGGACTTTTTCACATGGCAGCTGTTAGAGCTAAAGTGTTGAATGAGGGAGAGTTAAAAGCGTATAATGTTTTTTAAGGTGGTCTAGAGTCAGCACAAAGTCACTTCTGGCACATTCGATTGGTCTAAGCAATTAACAAAGGAATGGGAATGCATTTGCAATCTAACAAACTCAGGATTAGCAAGAGGATTAAGAAACCAAAACATCCACCACATAGATCACCAACTCAATAAGCAACAGTGGTTATTACTGCTTGAAAAGAAAAGAGAGCTGGTTGAGAGTTCTACATGTAGGGCTCAAACCCTCTTCTAAGAACAAAACCTAGCCATAAGTGCTTTACACATGAGTTGGTAGCATCCAGAGAGCAGCTAGCAGTGAGTAATGTCCCCAGAGGAGCTAGAACTGCATACATACCTGGAACTTGTCTAGCGCCAAATCCAAGTCCTTGGAGCAATAGTAAACCTTTGGCTTTCGGGGAAATACTAGCCAACAGCACCACTGATTTTACTATATCTCTGAGCTCTTTCCTCTCCAATAAACCATGTGATGCTGATGACCTTGGGATATCTCAGACCATGTCTAACCAAGATTTAAAATTTTAAATCCTGGACAGTTATGAATTGGGTTTGGGTTTTCCTTTCTCTCATTTTGAGGAAGCTGTGTGGCCCTTCCTTTACTGAATTTCATTCCACCCATAACATGGAACATCATTTCCCCATATATGCATGGCATTCCACATGCCAGCAATCTCAAAGGTCAGATCTCACGAAGCAGTATTTATTACTAGAAGACAGAAGTGGCCCCGCACTGATGTTTGTACATTTTGATGATCCCTCAGGAATTGGAATTAGAAAAGTCAGGAGGCAGGGCAAGAGTTTCAGCATAGCAGCACCTCATGCTAGGCACCCAAACATGGCTTGAATATCCCTTGTCCATCCAGTCCAACAAGATGGCTGTGGGCAACTGGAGCTTCCCTAAGCCTGGCTCTCTGTCACCTCAGAGGCCACCTGGAGTGCTCAGAGCTGAGGACAGCTCTCTTAAGAAGTCAGGGGCGGTTATTTTAGGATCTTTCCACCGCACATAATTTAATGCAGAATCTCTGAGAATAATTTTGATAATTCTGCCAAAGTAGGAAAACTGCTTAGATTAGATGACTACGTGATTGTATGTAAGTTGTTATTATGGTTGTTTTTTCAAAGACAATCCTTGCTCCTCTTCTGCCATGCAAAATCTACCCTGCAGAGAGCTCTTGAAGAGTCACGTCCTTCCTGCCATTTTAAAAACAATAGTGGCAGAGTTGCAAGCCGCTGATAGTGCTCAGCAGGATAGATCAAACACACAGATGCAATTTCTGTATGTGGAACAGTGAAGTAGGATAAAATTCAAATACTTACAGTCGCTTAGTAGCTACCATCTGATTGCTGTAAATTGAATCTTTCATAACAGGATTTATTGTAAATAGTGTCATCATATTTGTGGGTCCAGCAACCATTGCAGTCAAAGCCTATGCAGGATATTGGAGAAATGAGGTTTATATGCTATACATGTTCATTTGTGCACAGAGTACAGGGGGGAGTTTTTTGGTTTTGGCATTCTTGGTTGCTTATAGAAGAGCTGTAATTATTATTTTCCCTCTGAAAGTTTAAATATCGTCAAATTTGGTAACTTTTAAGATGCAGGAGAATATGTGCCAAACACTTCATTTCAACACCAGCTTCACATTGAGAAATCCTCACCTCTGCTTTTTCCCTCCTCCCGCTAGATATTAGATAAACAAAATCACAAGTAGACAAAGACAGATTCTTAAAATGTGTTTTTTATGCTGTTGGGATGCATAAAGACTCTAACACTCATAATTAGTGACCTATATATATTAGTAGCTAAAAGAAAAAAAAGACTTAAGAATTTCAAAATGGAATTTGATCCCCCCAAAAAACATACTTTAATTCCTTTGTGGTACAATGGGAAGAAAGCTGTAATTTAAGTTATCTGTCATTATTCATTGTTGGGTTGAGTTCCAAGTACCAACTGAAGTCCATAAAAGACCAAAGGAAACATGAGGAGAGCATGCGCTCTGCATGCATGGGAGTTTGTCTAGCACTCACATACTTAGTACCTTTTACTCTTAGTGACATAGAACCCCCCCCTGAAAGTACTGTGCTACAATCATATGTCTTCCTTAGCGACACTGACATAAGGGAAGTTCAAAAATGAAAAGAATTTTGGAAATAGTAGGACCAGATACCTTGAATCTGTTTTCTTTCTGTCCTTGGTCCTAAAGAACAATGATGAGAACAACAAAAAGAACCTGTCTTTGGCCTTACGATGACTCCCCGTCTTGTTAAGTGTGAGAGGAGAATGTAGGATCTCAGCTGGATCCGAAGAAGTAAGTCTAACTCTCAGATAACCCAGGAACCTGGACAGCAAAGGGCCTTTGTCAGGGCTTTGGTTCATTCCCCTTCATTTATTTGAATAAATATCCCATATGCATGCTAATGTTATCCTTCTAGCTGGGAAATCCCCTATTTCTAAGTCTCAAAAGTTTCAGCTCCCCATCCCCCACTTAGGCAGGTGTCTTTCCATCTCTCACAGATCAAAGTGTAAAAAGACAATGCTTGGGTAATATATTTTAACAAATTTACTACCAGAGCACATTAGAGTGAATCATAGTCTATATTTATTGACAAACAAAACTCAATTCGATTCATATCCAGTTTTCTTTGATATCCATTTTATTCAAGGGTGTACCTTTCTTTTTCTGTTGCCCCCCTTCAGTGTGTGTGAGGGGGTGAGCGAGTGTTTCTTGGACACCTCCAACTCCCATTGACAACTTAAATGAGGGTACTATACATATGAAATAAGTCTAGAGAACATGTCCTCTACCAAAACGCTCATGTCTTTCTGATGCAGCTAAGGTTCTAGAAGCAGGCTGAGGTTCACTCTGAATGCTAAGCAGGGTCAACAATGTGAGCCCTATGGGATGGCCCTTATTTATCAAGTGAGCTCTGAAGTTGAAAGGTTACAACTGTGAAATTGCAGCTGGGTCCCCTAACAGTTAATACTAGGTCCTGCAAACCAAAGACTCTTAATTGAAATACAAATCTGACAATATGATAATGCTTTAATAAAAACGTGGTTTCCTTACTCTTATGTGTGAACTTCAAAAGAGGTTGCTTAACCAGACAAAAATAATAAGAAAAAAATATGTTTTCCAACAAGATCATAAAGCTTGAATAGAACAGAGAGAAAAATCAAAGTCTTGTCCTCTGTTCTCCCAGCTGGACTTCCCCCCAACCCTGGTGTGTGTCCTCAGCCCTCCTAGACAAGGACTGGAATCTTCCAAGTCAGTCCCACACCCTAGACACTAAGACAGGCTAAAGTGGCATCCTAGCATACTTGGAGATCAGACAGCTTCTGCATCTGAGAGTGTGTGGGGGCTGGGGGGTGGGAGGGAAAAGCCAGCATACCGATGTTGTGGAAGCTGCAAACAACAGCACATACAACAGCACATACACAGACACAAAAAAGTTTGCATACTGCACAGAGCGCTTGAAGATCATAAATCTATGCATGAGAAAGATGTAGTGGAAATTTTGGGGGGGATTAGAGTTTATTTTTGTCATCTCTGTGAGACAGCTACTCATTCATCCAGATCACAGCTAAGAAAAAAGCTGGTCACAGAAATTAGCAGTTTCAGCTCAGCAGCGAAGTCGCCAGCCTGTGAAGGCAGAGAGAAATTGACTAATTAGCAATGCGCACTAAAACTTGACGGTTCTTTATAGAGAGAAGAGAAGAGAGAGGGAGAGAGAGGGAGAGGGAGGGAGGGGGGGCTCGCTTTTTCCCCTTCTTTCTTCCAAAGATGTTTGAAATCGCAGTCATTTACGCTCGACAATTTTTACAATAGCCTTGAGCCATAATTTTGCGAGTCTCTCCAGCATCCATCCCCCTGTATGGTCTCTCTCTACTGGCCAAGCACGACCATTTCTCTCCCCAACCGTGGATTTCCTATTACTCTCGTTACGACTCACTGAGCCCCAGGCCCAAGGATAATGATGTGTTGTTTCTTGGTAGCATAATTTGTCACACGTACATTTTTTCTTCTTCTTCTCTTGCAGAAAGCTCTGCTCTCTCCCTCTCTCCCTCTCCTCTCTCTCTCCCTCTCTCTTTCTCTCTTTTCTCCCTCTCCTATATTTTCTTGCTGTTGCTAATTCATGGTGATCAAATGATGTACGACAAAATAAATTGTACAGAGTGACTGCCTGGAGTTGGGAGCCAGAAGGTGTGTTCCCCTCCCAAGGAGAGAGCAGACCTTTAAAAAGGAAGGACAATTGATTTTGGGGGGAGCTTAAGTGAGCCCTGACTTTGCAGCTGGCTGACAGCAGGTAAGTTTCTGGCCTTGGGTCTACCTTGCCTGTATTTTCCTTGTCTTTCGGGTTGTTGTGGGGTTGGGGGAGACTTTTGGGGGGGGTTGTGGCAAACGCTTATAAAGAATAAAACTCCCATTGCAAGAAATAAGCAGATGGGGGTGGAAGGAAAGGGGGAGAACAAGAAGGCAAAAGGCTAGGAAAAGATGGGGGGGTGGCGAGACAACGAAGCGGGGAGAGCTAGAGAGAGGTATGACCGGGGCCACTTCCAGGGAAGACTCAAATGTTTCCCCACAAGCCCGAGCTCTGGGGGCGGGGGCTGCTGCCGGGGGAGGGAGGTTAGGGTCCACCTGGAACAGGATGGGAAAGTGAGTGGAGAGGCTCCAGCCGAGTCTGGTAGGAATGAGTAGCCGGCGATCCAGAAGCGGCGCCGGGCAAGGCAGAGTGAGCCGCAGCGGAAGGGGCAGGTCCGGCGGGTCCCTCGGAGCCGGGCGGCGGCGGCGGTGGTCCCGGCGGGCGCGCGGCGGGACGCGGGCAGAGGGTCCTTTCCTGTTCAGCCCTGAAAGGTGCAATTACAGATTAAGGGCTCGGCGTGTGGATTTCACCTGGCCTCCCCCTTCCCGGCCTCCTACCACCTAGAAGCGGGCGGCTCAGACTTTTTAGAGAAGTACTTCCAGGGCTGGGGGAGTGGGGGTGCCCGAGTGGGGGACCTCTGGAGCTGAACCCCGGGGGTCGCAGGGATGCTATGCTTACCCAAAATCCTTTGGGTGCGGAGTAGAGGACCCCCGCACCGGACCGCGCCCCCACCCCACCCCCACTCCACTGCTGTCACCCCTCCCCCAACACCTGCCTTCTAACTTGAACTTCTCATAGTTCCTCCAGTTAAAGCGACTGCTCCCGGTACTCTAGAGGGAGACCGGTCCACACCAACCCCTCCTACCCTCTAGTTTCCTGCTCTAAATCCAGCCTGGCACCCCAACTTGCCCCCAGTCATCCTCGGTGCCGCCCCACACTGGAAGGGGAACTAGATGTCTGAACTTCCGTGCTCTGAAATAGCAAAGGTGCAGGGAGAAGGGGGTCAGGGGTGGCTGGGTGGTGTGGGTGGAAGGATTCTCTGGCCAGGTTTAAAGGCTTCTCTTGAAAATTAGCAAAACGGGGTGGCGGCGAGGGAAACCAACAGTTTGCGAAGCGGGGAAGCGGGCAGGGCCGGGATGAGGGAAATGAGCTAGAATTGATAAGGACAGCTCCCGCCTCTGCCGAGTCCACTGAGCGGGTCCCCATCGCGCTCCACTGCACTTCCCCGGGAGAAGAAAGGGCTTTATCTCCTCCCTCAGACTCTGAGTCTAGGACTTTTTCGGGGCAGCGCGGATAATCGAAGGTGTCCCCAGCTTTCAGAGAGCTAAGAATCGCCCACCCGCACGCCTGTCTTGCCCCCCTTTTCTCACCCCACCCCCAAACTGGGCCAACTAAGAAAAGCAAAGCTTCCAGCACCAGTTGACCTGGAACCGGCGCCGACGGTCGCCTCTGAGCTCTCGGGGCACCTCTGACTTCCCACTCTCGGCCTTTCCCTTCATCCAGCCGGGCATGGACAAGAGACCACGAGGTGTCACGGCCTCAGCCTTCACTTTTGCCGCCGCTGCTGTCACCGTTGTCGCTGCCAAGAGAGGAGCCTGGGTGCTTTTAGGAAAGTGAGGGGCGAAGTGTGTAAGAGGTAGCAGGGAGCAGAACCGGCGTCCCGACCCCAGAGGAGGACCCTTCTGGAGGCGCTCAGGATCCCGCGCCTTCACACCTTCCTCTTAGGGTCGGGTCCTGAGCGCACGCACAGGGAGAGCCAAGCGGAGCCTTGATTGTTGTTACTCTCTCCCCTTCACACCCTTCCCCATCCCGGCCACACCCACACCCCTACTCCACCCTGCTCCCCCTCCCAACCCCCACTCCTGTCTGCCAGGTTGGAGGAGGGTTTAAAGCCAGGTTCCTGGAGTCAGCTCGCCATGTCCAGATCCGGTGACAGGACCTCCACCTTCGACCCCAGCCACAGTGACAACCTGCTGCACGGCCTCAACCTGCTGTGGAGGAAGCAGCTATTTTGCGACGTGACCCTGACAGCCCAGGGCCAGCAGTTTCACTGCCACAAGGCCGTGCTGGCCTCCTGTTCGCAGTACTTCCGATCACTCTTCTCCAGCCACCCCCCTCTCGGGGGAGGGGTCGGCGGCCAGGACGGCTTGGGGGCCCCCAAGGACCAGCAGCAGCAACAGCAGCAGCCACAGCAGCAGCCTCCACAGCAGCAGCAGCAGCCGCCACAGGAGGAGCCCGGGACTCCTTCCTCATCCCCCGACGACAAGCTGCTGACCAGTCCCCGAGCCATTAACAACCTAGTGCTGCAGGGCTGCTCGTCCATCGGGCTGCGCCTAGTGCTTGAATACCTCTACACGGCCAACGTGACCCTCTCCTTGGACACTGTGGAGGAGGTGCTGTCGGTCAGCAAGATCCTGCACATCCCTCAGGTCACCAAGCTCTGCGTTCAGTTCCTCAACGACCAGATCTCGGTGCAGAACTACAAGCAGGTGTGCAAGATTGCCGCACTGCACGGCCTGGAGGAAACCAAGAAGCTGGCCAACAAGTACCTGGTGGAGGATGTGCTGTTGCTTAACTTCGAGGAGATGCGTGCCCTGCTGGACTCGCTGCCGCCCCCCGTGGAGTCGGAGCTGGCACTTTTCCAGATGTCCGTGCTGTGGCTGGAGCACGACCGTGAGACCCGCATGCAGTATGCGCCCGACCTCATGAAGCGCCTCCGCTTCGCGCTCATCCCCGCCCCGGAGCTGGTGGAGCGGGTCCAGTCCGTGGATTTCATGCGCACCGACCCGGTCTGCCAGAAGCTGCTGCTGGACGCCATGAACTACCACCTGATGCCCTTCAGGCAGCACTGCAGGCAGAGCCTGGCCAGCAGGTAGGAGACAACAAAGAGGAAGGCGGGGTGGGATGTGGGGAGCTGGAGAGGCCGGAGGGAGGGGAGGGGGCAGGAAGGAGGGGGAGAACTGGGTGGGCTGGGCGGGAGGCTCCCGCACACGGGAAAAACATCTCAAACAATTCAGTTGGCGTGGGGAAAGTTGATTTCAGGGTGTCAGGAGGGGCAACAGGGACCTGGCCTAACAGCATCCCTGAGCGCTTGAATGCCCAGGTTCCCAACTCTTCAGGGCAAGAAACACGATTGCAGACTAGGGTTGAAATGGAACAAGTAGGTGGGGCCCAAAGGCCTGGGCACTTTGGAAGAGCAACTCTGGACACATTTGTCAGTCAGATCTCGTTCCGCACCTCAAGGTGGACTTGTTCAACGAGCAGGAGCCTGGGTGTCAACCGAACTTTCTCTTTTCTGCTTTGGGCCCGGAGGAACTCTTAGGCAGTGCCAGCAAAAGAACCTCATAGCCTTCCTGTCATGCACTCAAGCTTTTCCTGTTTGTTTTGGTTCTCTTCTGTAACTGAGCTCTGCTCTCTTCCTAGACTGGAACTCCTAAAAGACATTGTCTATTCCTCTTGTTAGTTCCAATGACGGGCATCCCATGGTCAAGCAAACTTTTCTATCCTCCACAAAACCCTTCCTTCTCACTTTGTAAAAGAGAGCAAAGCTAACCAGTTCAGGGTGGTGCACTGAGCCTTGCTGCTAACACCCGTCCCCAAGAAGAGGGAACTGACAGTTGGCGGTTGAGGAGGACTGGGAGCAGAGCCTGCTCCTCCAGTTTATCCGGGTGCCTAGCAGGAGTCACAGACAAGTTAGGGAACTGTTGGTGCTGCCTGCCATGCTGCGCACAGCATTTCATGTCCAAAGGGAGAGGGAAATGATGCTTTGGTACAGTGCCGCAGATGAAAACACTGCGGAAACTGACAACCATGTTTGATTGGCTCCACTTCTAAAACCCTTCCAAATGAGCCCTAGCAAAGGGCTCCTTTCTGTTCTTGGAGATGAGGTGTGGTATCCCCCGCTTTTCATCATTAAGCATCCCGGTCTCAGATGCCAGGCCACGGAGATTAGCATAAACTTTCAAGTCATACATGACAAAAGAGCATGACTTGAAAATCTGCCAAGGCATAGTCCCATATGGAGAGATGCCTGGGTCATGGGAAGCACTCCAGGAAACCTTAGGAGAGAGGATGTTTGGATTTTTTAAATCATGTTTCTACTAGTCTGAGGTGACAGAAATGTAGAGGAATACAGCATATTAACTGCATTTGTTTGGGCAGCACTACTATTAGGGTTAGGTCAACTGGAGGAATAAGAACTCTTGAACTTGTAACCAATCCTGTAGGTTGACTTTTTGAATAGCTGTGGAAGATGAGTCTGTGTATCGTGATGTCAAAAGATGTCTATACCAGAAGCAGCAATACAAACCTCTCATACTTCAACAATGAGCACAGGAGTTCAAGTCAGAACCAAATAGAAAATGTGTTATCTTAGGTGTGTTGCGTATGTCTAAAGATCAAAATGACAAGCTCACTGTGAGGGGCAGGCCAAAGGGTACTGGTGAGAAACAGTCCACTGTGTGAGATTTTATCGTTTCTGAATGACCTATAACTATATTCATTAGTGCATATTCTACACAGTCAAGAATTCAGATGTCATAGTTAAACTCTTGAGACTGGCTTTTATATTAAAAAAACCTATATAATTTAGGATAAATCAGAAAGCCAAATAGGATAATAAATTTATGATTGAACTTGTCCTAAGAGCAATTTGGACAGATAAGCTTTGTGCGTTAGATCTGGTAAATAATTTCTGGCATGTGCAACACACTGTTGTATGTAAGTATGCCCTAGGATTCAATGTCAGGGGAGTTCACTTTTAAAAGGCAAAATCTTAGTCAAAATCCTACCTTAGCCTGGAATCAGCACACCAGCTGGGACCTGCTGGCTCTGTCCTGGTGGATGGCTAAGATACCAAGCTGCCTGGCTCTGTGACAAGACCTCCCAGCTTCACTGGGCCACATCATTTGAAGGCTATGTAGTGGTGTCTGACCACTGAATGCTTACAAGTGTCACGGATGCTGCAGGGATCTGATACTTCTGCAGTAGGAAGAAAATTGTATCTTCCCTTAGAAGGGGAAGAGATAGAAAAGAAAATAGTTCCCCAAATCTGCTGGTGGTCTCAGTAACATAATTTCAACTCCATCCCACTATCAGTATCTGTAGCAGTTTCCATTTTAGGGAACAACCACATTATTATAATTTTAATTCACAGAAGAATGAAAAATTTTAACTTGAGTGTAGACAAAAATGTTTATAAGCTAAAACCCTTTAGAATTCCATGAGCCCTGTGTTACAGCCAGTATGATAGAAAACTGTTTTCTCAGCCTTGCGCAGAGGTCAACAGGAGGTTAGATATGTCACCGTACTGTTTCTGAGATCACACCACTTTTGCTGAAGACAGCTGAATAGAAGGGCATTCTGTTTATTACTTTTCCTCTATCTGTAATTTTTAGATCCCAAATATGAAGACATGCCTCAAATTTAGAGAGAAAAAAAGGGGAATTGAAATTTACCAGTTGATCATAATGAATGTAAAATACAAGCAAACAGGGTAGGTGAAAAAAATTCACGTGTTGAAAATATACATTGTGTCTGTGGAAAGTAAAGATTTTTATATAATAAAATAAAACATGACTTTAGACATGATTAAATAATTTTGAATTTGTATTATCTGGAAAAATGAGCAACCAAGGAAGACTATATAGAAAAAAAATGGAATCAATTTTGTATCAAATTTTGTATTTCTCTCTAGTTGCTCAATTTTTCTGAGTATGTCATTTGAACTCAGGTTCATATTCTGTTTTAATAAAGTAAGTATTATTACAATAAATGAAATAAGAAGCTTGAGGCTCCATCTTCAAGTAATTGGTAATTTAAAACAACAAGACTTGACAAAGGATATGAAGTTTTAGACAAGAGGAATAAGTCCAAGCGGTTTATTGCATGGCACAGTTAATAAAAATGTATTGCTAAATTAGGTTAGACACCTTAACAGTCTCATAAAAAATGAGAGGTAGTCAAATAATAAATACATTACATAGCCTAACTTAATCTTGGTCCATTGTATACATATATCAAAATATCAAATTATGCCCCAAGATAAACATCTTCATCATTTTTAACAGTGTTTTTTCTTTTAATTTTTGAAGGCAACAGGACTTGAATACCCATAAAACATTTTGAAATCTGATTTCTTGGCTGTTTTCTTTAGGTTTAGTAAGAAATGAGAATATCACTCTTCATTTCAAGAAAAGTATGGATTAAGCTCTGGGAAAGTTTCTGGGGAAGTCACTACTAAAGTCTTTTACAATGAGAACATTTCATGGAAAGAAGTTAGCACAGAAGAGTAGCTAGCTGAAAATGTGTAGACTAGTGGCAAAGAAACTGAGTTACGTGTCCACTTACAGTCCTGAAGACCTCAGTCTAGATTAGCCAAAAGTTTCTTTTTTTCTTTGTATTTTTTAATTTTAATGCACAATTTAGTAATAATTTCATATTGGACTGGAGTAGTTAACTTTTGCCTGTATTTTCATTGCAGCTTCCTCATCTAAGTTAAATGAAGGTTATGCTTACTGACAGCTGAATGAACAGAGATTATGAAATAAGAAAGGAGATGTGTCACACTTCATTTGTGTGTTGGTCAGGCTATAGTTACTGTGGACACTACACAGAAAGCACCTATAGTGGAAAACATGCATGAAAATAATGATGCAGCTAGCATATTGTCCTTTATAAAGCCCCATACTGAAATGTATCTTCAAGTAACTATATTGCATAAAAGACAGAAAGCAACCATACGAAGCTTTTGCTTTCTACCTATCATAGTCTATTTAAAGATTATGCATTAGTTAACGTTAGAATCTATTTAGACGCTAAGGGTCCTAGGTATCTGATTCCTGAAATGCCTTTCACTACTGAAAGGCAGTGGCTAATATGCAAGGGTAGTTCCCGGCCCTGATGCCTACAAGCTGACTGCAGGACAGTGGCTTTATTGGCGCTCTTCCTAAGAACAGTGTGACAGACTCTGCAAAGCAACCAATCTGCATTCTCTAAATTGTTGTTTCCCTTTATGCCAATTTGATACCCCCAGATTAGAAGTCGTTAGGTAGTTAGATTTTGTATCAGAAGTTACTCAACCATTTACAATACAATTTGTTTATTATCTGAAACAGGGCCATTGATTGCAAAATTATATCACAGGTATGGGAGGCCAACAGTTCTCTCCTACAATCCAAAGGCAATTAAAGAACATACTGATGTATTTTCTACACGTAGATGACTTGCTGACAAAAATGGACATTTTCAAATTTTATTTCATGCTTGGATTTCCTCCTGTGTACAAGCATATTGAGATTCACTCATTTACTTTGCTGATTTATTAAGTATCTGAAATTTCTTAACAGAAAAACACAGTCAAAATTGTGTTGCTGTAATTAAGTGTGGCGGCTCATGCTTGTAATCACAAACACTTAGGAGGCAGAGGCAGGAGGATGATGAGTTTAAAACCAGCTTGAGCTACACAGCAAGACCTCACCTCAAAACAAACAAATAAATAAATGACTGTAGCTACTTATACCATGTGCTGTTCAAAACACTTTACAAACATTAACTTTTATATTCTTTTTTTAAAACTTATTTATTAGTTATGTATACAGGGTTCTTCCTGCATGTACACCTGCAGGCCAGAAGAGGGCACCAGATCTCATTACTGATGGTTGTGAGCCACCATGTGGTTGCTGGGAATTGAACTCAAGACATGTGGAAGAGCAGTCAGTGCTATTAACCTCTGAGCCATCTCACCAGCCCTAACTTTTATATTCTTATCATTAGCCTGATTTTATAGATGAAATAGTTGATGTTCAGAGACATTAAGCTTGGTGGCCAAGCTTGCACAATGAGGTTAAGCAACCACGCAGCATGGCAGCTGGGTCTGCCTTCTGTACACTGTGCACTTCTTACTATAACCACCTCTACCCCAGGCTGCTATTCTGTGACTGACCTTGAACTCACATCTAGACTTAAAGCTTTCCTTTTGGGAAAGGTCAAACATCAATGCACCCGACTTTAAAAATAATTAGGAAGGATTAAGGAGGTAGCTTGCAGCACACACATGAGTATCTGAGTTTGATTCCCAACACCCACATAAAAGCTGAAGGGAACGGTGAGTGTTTATAATCCTAAAAACCAGAAAGTCGAGAGAGAGAGAGAGAGAGAGAGAGAGAGAGAGAGAGAGAAGCTTTTGCTGCCCAGTCAGGCTATCTGAATTGGTGAGCTGGAAGTTCAGTGAGAGATATTGTTTTAAAAAATTAAAAGACGACTAAGGAAGACACCTAACATTGGCCCCTGGCCTGCACATGTATGTGCACACAATACAAACATGTACACATATGGGCACAAACACACAAATATGCACATGTGCATAGAACACACATATGCACACACACAAACACGAACTCAAAGAGAAGTATCCGTCTTGTTGTCATAAACCCATTTTTTATAAAAAGCAAAAGAGTAAATTTTTTTTGGCTTTGTGGTCATGAGCCCACTGTTACGATAACCTGCTCTCACGGTACAAGAGTGTCACAGATGGTGACTCTGTGGCTAAGTACAGGTATGTGACAATAAAACTGCCTTTGGAGATGATGAGCTTTCATTAGTTCTCATGCCATTATTTTCAACCACTTAAAAGCATACAAACTATCCTCAGGTTTGGAGCTTCACAAAACTAGGAAGTAGGCTCACTTTACTAATTGGGCTATGGCTTGCCAACCTCTGTTATAGACACTTTCATTGTATCATTGAACAAAATGGACAAAAACTAACAGGCATGTTAAAAAAGATAACAGATCACACTTCTGTGACCCTAACATTCAGAGGACTGAAGCAGGAGATTTGCTACATGCTTTGGGCCAATCTGGTGGAGTAGAGAGTGCCAAGATAACCAGGACTATATAGTAAGACCCTGTCCCAACAACACAAAACAAAACAAATCAAACAAATAAATCACCTTATTCTAATGAAAAGATTTCTCATTAGACTAACTCTGCCTTCCATTTAGAAAGGTTTCATGACTAGTTCTATCATTCCAGGTTATAATTTCATGTTTCCACAGCAAAACTTAAGAACCTAGTGGCAATCCTAGATAGCTATAGCATGAGCAAGCCAAAAAAAAAAAGAATAAAAAGAAAGAGTGAGTCAGATGCTCCTCTTTTTCTAGCATATGAGATCCAGAACCTGCAAAAAACGAACTTTCCCTCCTTCCCTCTCTCTACATTTCTCTTTGTTTCTCTGTCTCTCGTCCACCCCACCGCCAGCTCATCTGTTGTTTGTAGAAACAGTAAGTACCACTAACTGAACAACCACTCGGCGCTTCTCATAATACTTCTATTGTTCACAAGTAAAAAAACTCTTTCAGCCTTTTCAGAAACTGGGAAATGGATGCATGATTTGCCAATCATCTAAACAGTATTGATCTGTGAATATTCAGTGTGGGGACAATACCCAGTCACTGTGAGTGTGTATTGTCCACATGGCTAAAAACAAACGCTGATACATACCTTCTACACATTGGCTTCACCTCGCCACAAGAGTGACTAAAGTTTACAACCTTTTAACCCTTGCAGCTGTCCAGTCAAAGGAAAAGCAAGAAAATACACTAGGAAGCTGGAATCCCAGCCTACTGGTCTACCACATTTTAACTATAAGTCCTAAGAGTATGGAGCTAGAAAGTAGATGAGCCATTGCATTTCAAACACACAGGAAAAGTTTCAGTCTAAATATGAAAAAAATAATAAAAATACAGCAAAAGTCTGGCTGTAGTGGTGCATTGCTTTAACCCCAGCACTTGGGAGTCAGAGTCAGGCGAAGAGCTCTTTGAGTTCAAGACTTGGTCTACAGAACAAGTTCCAGGACGGCCAGAGCTACACAGAGAAACACTGTCTCCTGTCTCAAAAACAAACAAACAAAATACAACAAAACTGCACAGTTCAAGCTTGAATAACAAATCACCTTCTCAGGATGCTTTGGACTAGAGCACTGGTGTGTCAGCCTTGTTTTGTTTGCGGAGGGGCCAGCAACAGAATTTTATTCATGTGAATGATTCCTAAAGGAGTTGTAGTCAACAGGCACAACAAGCCAGAACTATAAAAATGCCCACACACTTTAACAATGTAAAACAAGGTTAACCCCTTTCTGATTATATTTTGTTTCAAGAAAATCATTTTATTAACTGTCTTGGCATAACTGTTTATGCCATCATTCTAGAATCTCAAGAAACAGTCACTTTCTATGCCCTTTGTATTAACTTCCAAGACATTTCATGACACTTAAATTACCAGTGCTGATACATTTTTAAAAAGAAAGAAAGAAAGAGAAAGCAGTGGTATTCTGATATAAAATAAGTAGGAAGATCAGGGGATTTTATCTGTTCCCAAATCATGGAAATGGGTTAAATGGTTTGCAGTATTAGAAGGAAAGCAAATAAAGACAGAAAGTGGACAGTAGAGGGAAGATGGGGAGAAGCCATGGGAAAGGGTGGAAAGACTAAGAAGAAATAAAAATACAAAGAATCAGAGAGGTTATTAAGAGGCAAACTATACAAAGAAGAAAGAAATGAGAATAAATAATATAGGAAGGTGGGCAAGGAGACTCTAGAGATTAAGGATTTGGTTTTAGTCAGGTAAATACAACTCAACACACTCAACCTTACATACCTTAAAGTTATCAGCAGAATCCATTGCAAAGCAAAGAACTGTTATTCCTTAAAATAACAAAAAGATAATGTTTACAAAGGAAAGTCTACCATGCTATCTTATCCTCTGTGATTTGATTCAGCTCAATAATTATAGCTGTCTAATAGGTGTTATGTCATTAAAAGACTAAATGACTAAGATATGTTTTTAGAAAAAAACAAACCTTTATTCTTTTGCTTCATCTGTGCTTCAGATGACTTGTGTAGTCATTTTAGAAGTGTCAGAGATCAAAGGTGACAGACAGCTTTGTCAAACATAGAAGATGAAAACTGTATTTTATGCAAAACTGTCTCAGTTCCCAGCATCCTTTGAGTTGAAAAGCAAGGTGACATTTGCTACCTTGGGTGGCTTCTCTAAATCTGCATGCATGAGTGGGTCACACCCACAAAGAGAATTTTGGGTGAGGCACTGCAAACTACCACTAAGAAAAAGTTGTGCTGTGGAATATCAGTACATTTGTAGTGGACGTAGGCAGGGCCCAACTCCATGCTGAGCTCCAAGAGACAGAGCTGGACATGATGGATACATTCCTCAACTTTTGTAGCTTACAGTAAAAAGAAAAAAGAGAAAGGGGGAACAGGGGACAAGAGTTAATCAGACTGGTGCTAGATAAGCACATAGCAAATGCCTTTTTGTGAGGACATCATGGAATAGAGGGTCATTACTGTATCTGGCTAGTCAAAGAAAACTTTCTCTATAGAGAAGGTTGAAGATGAGCCTTGAATGATGAGCTATCCAGGGTAACCTGGTAACAGATATAGGGAAAGCTGGGAGTATGGGTAGGGTAAAGCAAGGCAAACACGGGCAAAGCCCCCAGCAGAAGAGATGGACACTTTCCAGGAACCAAAAGAGATTACATATGTCTAGAGGCTGCAGAAGAGATTTCTCATCACAGAGAAAGATGGAGCCCCTGTGTAGGAGCAGCTACCACAGAGCCTCATTCTACAGTGCAAAGTCAGTGTGCTTTTTAGTTGAACTGTGAAACGAGGCAAACAATTATGCAAATGTTGTTGTGTTTGAATTCACAGAGCTAAATGACTGTCTTTGCTCCACTTTAGTAGAGTTCTGCATCCATAAAATGGACTTGTAATATAGTTTGATTTCCCAGCATTCTGGTTTAGAGCAACCAGTTAATAAAAACTACAGAACAGCAACAGATAAAGAAAGAAAAGAAAAAAAGAAGGAAGGAAGGAAGGAAAGAAGGAAGGAAGGAAGGAAGGAAGGAAGGAAGGAAGGAAGGAAGGAAGGAAGGAAGGAAGGAAAATAAGACGTACACACAAAATGCTACTTAAAATGATCTACAGAGCAAGTTCCAGGACAGCCCGGGCTGTAACACAGAGAATTCCTGTCTCAAAAAACAAGCAAACAAAAGTATTTATAACTAATTTTAAAGCCACGAGAACCCAAATTTTCCTGGATACACATTAACCTATCAAAACAACTCTGGGAGGCATTTGTAATTTCATCTACAGCACAAAATTTTCAGATCAGGAGAAGGAAGTAGAAGAGACCCAAAGGTGAAACCAAGGACATGAGCAGGTAACAGGGTTAGAATTCCCGGTGGCTTGAACAACTGTTTTCAGTCCATTAGAGGGTATGTGACTTCTAAGATACCAGAGTTTCGTAAGACAGAGTTGTCTTCTTCTACCCCTACACCTTAACTGCAGACTCCATCCGCATCCTCAAGTCTGGCTCCTCTCCTCCCGGAGTGCCTGTGAGCGGGGCTGGCAAATTGCACCTGTGCAGGCACTTGCAGCTTCTCAGAACTCAGCTGGACTACCGTCTGGAGCCTGGCTCACTGGAGGCTGCAGAGAAGTGAACTGAAGAATTACAGTCGGTTTCACTTCCCTGCCTTATGTCCCTTCAGGTGCCTCAGAAGACAGGCAAGGCCAGTGAGACGGAGAGGGGGAGGAAACAGAAAGCATCAGCATCCAAAAAGAAGGCTTTGAAAACATAACCGTGGAAAAACGCAGACGGGTGGATGCGTGCATGTGTCTGTCTGAGCCCACAACTAGTGTTGTTTGGTGGCTTCTGGTTTCAATACAGGAACTTCTGTGACATTTTAAGAAAATCAAATGGATGTTTGCTTTGTTCACGTGTTAGAAATGAGGTGCTGGTCCATTCTTAGTCTGGCATGGGGTCAGGGAATTTTCGAATTGGGAGGGTCAACTTGTTGCCCCAAAGAAAATAGCCGTATTTATAAACTCCCACTTAGAACAAAGCAATAGACTGTAGTTTAACCCCGATGTTCAGCATCCCTTAAAACCAAGTACCACAAACATACTGTGAAAAATCAAAGGACTGCAAAAGAGGAGATAAAATAAGGGAGTCGGGAGGGGAGACTTTGGAAGGAACACCCATGCTGCGCACACGCGGTTGGCCCTCAGCTCATTCTTCCCCATGCTTTCCCAGGGGTTGGCTGGGGCCGTGAAGCATCCTAGTCAGCACAGGAGTATTGCAGAGGCAGAAGTCTGTGCCTACTAGCACAGACCAATTTGGTGGATTGGTTACTATAGCAACTGTACCATCCCTGTCAGGGGCAATTTCTGTAATCTCTCTCTTTTAAGGCTTTCTGGGGCATCTGTTCCAAAATGACAAAATGGAGAAACAGAGGGATGACACAGGAGAGACACAGGAAAGGTCAGGTTTATAGTGTAAATATCCTAAACAGTTTTGTTGCATACTCCATGAGACCTAAACATCAGACAAATCCCACCTCAATCTTGTATATGCTGTCTCTACCTTGGGTAATTTATTTAACCTATTTTCAGTTTTTTCTACCGACAAAACACACATAATACTAGCCACTTTGCTTCAAGGCTGAATGTTTGGGCTCTGAATGCACAACATAAGCATCTTGGCCTATGAAGCCTGGCCAAGAAGTCTTGAGTCTTCAGTGGGTTTTATCTTATGGAAGAAGCTCTATATGCACACACTATTAATTTACTTGTGTTTCTTTTCACTTTTAGGTAGGACACATAACCTATCTAGCACAGAAACCAAAGTCTCAGTCCCATCACTGTGCTGCCAGCAAGATGCCTCTGCAGAACATTGCCTGTAGCTCCCACTGATCTTGATTTATATTATGTTCGTTTTATCCACCTTTGAGTTGCCAGAAGTGCACTGGTTCATCCTACAGTCAATTCTCTCCTCTTGATCTATGTCGGCAGTCAGAAAAACTGGACAAACCATGGCAGCTTCATAGATAACGGGTTTATTAAGTTGTAACTTACATAGTGTATGTACAATTCGCCCATCCAAAGTAATCATTTGATGGGTGTATTGTGTTAGAAGTCACCACCGCAACTATCTTTAGCACATTTTAATCATTCCTCTCACTCTTTGAAGAATCCCATTCCTGTTTGCCATTGGTCCTCATTGTTCACCAGCACTGTCTCCCCACCCACAGCAACGTGAGCATCCAAATACTGCATGACTATCACCTGGAAAACCTAGCCATGAATCTTTACAGGGCCTAACCACCAGTCTAACTTTTGTTTTCATAGATTTGTCAGTTCTGACATTTCACTTAAGAAAAATGGGAAAATACGTAGTCTTTGATTGGCTTATTTAATGTGGCATAGCATATACATATATCTGCATTGTAACATGCGACATATGTTACTTTGTATGTTATAATGTACAATTGTATTCACATTAGTCCTCTTTGTACCTGAGCAGTAATGTGTTACAAGCATATGCCAGGCTTTGTTTTAGGCTAGTTGATAGACATTTGGCCTGTTCCTACCTTATGCAATTACAAATTACACTGCTATACACTCCCATCTACACATTTTTATGGAGCTACATTGTTGGGTTTTTGGTTTTGTTTTTAATATTTGTTTTACTTTATATGTATGCACATGTGTCTGAGTGTATGCATGTGCATCACATGCATGCAGGAGCCTGTGATTATCACAAGAGGCACAGAGTTCCCTGGAAATGGAGTTAACAGAGACATCGAGCTGCCAGGTGGGGGAACCTGAGTACTCCGAAAGAGCAGCAAGTGCGCTTGACCATTTTGCTCCAGGCCCTGGACCTACCTATGTTTTAATTCAGCTATGAGTAGATTTGTTTCTGTCCCATAGAGTAACTCAGTTGCCCTAAAACAAGGTGAGCCTTTGGAGAGACTGTGTGCCATTTTGCATGTGTTCAGCAGTGTGTGAAGTTGCAGTTTGTCCACAACCTCAGCCACACTTGCATCTTTTGTTATGGATGCCCTGGCGAGTGTGAAATGCTGAGTCACTGTGGTTGGTATTTCCTTACTGGCTAACACACTGAACACATTTCATTTGCATGCTGCTCACATAGTCTTTCTGAGAAATGTCTGTCCAGGTCCTCTGGTCATTATTTGGCTGTGTTAGTTGTCTTTTCAATACTGAGCTCCTGGGATTCTCACTTAGAGATCTGAAGTCGCAGCTGAGGCAGCTTTCTGCAGGCATTGGGGGTTGTTGCTGACAAAAGTTGCAAAGAAAGTGCTGTGGATGTTGTCCTAAGTGCTTCTTTTTGGCACAGGTGACTCTATCAAAAATATTGGTGTTCAGTGTGACCACAAACACAGTTCATGACTAATGTTGGTATTGTTTGTTGTGTGACTATTCTGGCTTTTGGTGATTCAGCCATTGTATTTCTCAAGTGCTAGTCTTAGCTAACTTAGCAAAGAAACTGAAAAATAAATTATTTATCACACAAATCATTTACTTAAATGCCCTTAAAGACACACAAGTATTTATTCCAACAATATTTGTGGAATCATTATTCTAGAGAAATGAAGTGCATTTCTTTGATCGCTGAGACCAGGTTAAGAAGAAATAATATCAAAAGAAAACAAAATTAAATCCAGATTTTCTGAGTTTAACAGAGATGCAGAAGCATTCCTTGTGGGTACCAACAAGGAAAGGCAAAACTCTAAGCTTTCAGTGGTGGCTGACCCCCTGCTGACTGCTTCTCCCACCCCCCCACCCCCAGTCTACCAAGGCACATCTGAGCTGGAAAATCTAAGTTCACCATAGGAATAGCTTGGCGGCTTCCTCTTTGGTACAGTCTCTGCAGGTTTCTTGGTCCCTCCCTCAGGACAAAAGAATCTGTAGATTTTTAAAAGAAATGACTTTTACTTCTCTTGCTACCTGAGGGACTGTTGTACCACTGTGACTGGAGTCTGTGAGAATATCAGGGCAAGGCATTCTATGAGGCTTAGGAGGTTAAATGCTAATATTTCTAGACAAAGCAATTTTTGTTTTGATGATGAATTGTTATGAACAAATAATTTCGTTTTCTGTTAAAATGCACACTCTAACATTAGAAGAATGGGATGTTGATCAGTTTGTAGAGTACGTGCCTACCATGTACAGGTTTGGCCCCCAGAGCCATATACATCAGGCTTGGTCCCCCACATCTGTAATCCCAGAACTTGAGAAGAAAAGGCAGGAAGATCAGAAGTTCAAGGTCATCCTTTGCTACCTACAAAAATAAAATGTTCCAGGCCAGCCTGGGCTATATGAAACCGTGACTCAAAATAGATAATAGATAGATAGATAGATAGATAGATAGATAGATAGATAGATAGATAGATGATAGAATTTTTTTAAAAAAAAAAGAGGTACTGTAGGCTACTTTCATAGTTCTGAGTTTCAGATGTTGGGAAATTACAATTTAAATAAAAAATTCTTTATCTGGACATTCAAGGGAATAAAGTATTCATTAAAAGTAAATGATGACAGTTTTTTATATTACCTACATATGCTAAGGAAGCAACTAACCTGTAAATAAGTCAGGTTTTGTTATTGTAATGGTTTTGTGGTTGGTTTGATGGGTGGGGTTAGTTGTTTATTCAGTCTTTAGGGAACATCGGTCCAGCCTGGACAGAGGTTGTAGAGAAGTTGCCCAGTTCCAGATAGAATGTCTAGAATCATGCCTTCATGATTCTCAGGCCTTCAAGGAGTGAAAACAGAACACGGGAGAAAGCAAATGCAACAAAACTAAAATATTTAAACACCATTTTTAATGCATTGGAAGAAATTCAGGGATGGGATTTCTCTAGAACTAGGGAGTGGCAAGCAGAGGTAGTAGGAGGAAGATTAATGAAACTGGGTTCCTAGGAAGGCGGAATTCCCTGTGCAGCAAAGATCCCTGCTTATTGGGGCTCACAGAGACTGAAGTGGCAATCTCAGAGCCTGCATGACTCTGTGCTAAGTATCTGCAAATATGTTTTGGTTGTTTAGCTTGGTGCTTTTGTGGGACTCCTAATAGTGGGAGTGGGGGTGTCTCTGACTCTTGCCTCTCTTGGGAACCTTTTCCTCCTACTGAGATGCCTAGCCTAGTCTTGTTATGAGGGTTTGTGCCTAGTCTTACTGTAGCTTGTTATATTGTGTTCAGCTGATATCCCTGGTAGGCCTGCTCTTTTCTAAAGAGAAACGGAGGAGAAGTGGATCTGGGGAGGGGGTGGGCCTGGGAGGAATGGAGAGAAGGGAAACTGCAGTTAGGATGTGTATGAGAGAATAATAATAATAATAATTAATATAATATAATATAAAAAAGAAAAGAGCCCTGGCACCTTCCATTAGCACAACCAAACTATAGTCCAAGGGCCAGAAAACAATAGTGTACTATAAAGAATCTTCTAGACTATTATAGAAAGAATTTTTCTAGAGAACGCTTTGATTTTTTTTCAAGGAAATTTCAGCCACAGTTAGGGTTTAAGAATCATTTAAAATTTCTGACATCTCAAAGAAATTCTTGTGTATACTTTTAAAAGTACTGAAATTCTACCACAACAGCTTCTGTCTGTTTCCCCAGCTTTCCTCTCCTTCCTCACAATATCGCCATGGAAACTCATGGTGCACACAGCTTCAGGACCTTTGCATGTTCTAGGTGCTCCCTGCAGTGTTGGGTGTCAGGACACAGGGCCGTCACGTGGAATAGTCGTATGTGAAATCAGCCACATGTGTTTCATCTGGAGGAACCTTCTCACAAGTCTGTTCCCAAAAGTGAGGATGGAACTCATTCACTGGTCCTTGTCAGCCCTTTGTGTGGAGGGTTATATTAGCCAGTTTGGTTTGCCATAACTTAGCACCACTGACTGGGCAACTGGAAGCTGCACATTCAGAGCTAGTTTGGGGTGAGCCTTTCTTCCTAATTGGAAATCTCCTCTGTACCTTATGTGATCTTTTCTCTATGTTTCATAAAGTCTCATCTCATTTTTCTTATCAAAAAAGTAGTTCTGTTAGATCAGGGCTTCCCCTTAAGAAGGCATTCAACATGACTGCTTCCTTAAAGACAGACGAGTGAGTCACATTTGGGTTTAGGATTAGAATGTCTGAATTTGAAGGAGACACAATTCACTTCATCCTGAACGCCAAAACTAAGACACAGAATTAAAAAACAGGAGAGAAAGTAAGCTAGCTGGCTCAGCAGCAATTTCCCCAAAGTCTCCTACCACCTCCCATAATGCAACACTAGAAACGGGAGAAATGCAGCTCCATTCATCCACCCCAGACAACCCAGTACAAACCAGTCATTCCCTTAAGGAGCAACCCCAAACTTCCCATAATAAAATACATCTTCTCCAATCCTACCCCAGACTCTAAGCAAATTGCCACCTGGAATGGGTACCTTTAATAAAAAACCTCGGGTGATTTTTGCTTCCAGAAGACTGAATCACACTGAAAAACCACAGGGCTGAAATAATTTGTTGCTCTTTTCCATCTCTCTGTTGAAGAAAGAAATGATAGTAATTTACTGAAAGATGTGTGTGGGACAAATCTGAATGGAATTGTATCTTAAAATTCTGACTTATTAACATGAGAAAAAAAGGGGAATTAGTCCTAGAGAAAGTTTTGAAATTATTAGTCCTTAGGGAATTTACTGCCTAGTGATGAAATTTCAGTACCTGCTGCCCTCAAGCATTTGGGGATAATTCAAGCCTCACAGCAGAGCGTCCACAATTCAGTTTTAGCATCTATAGTAAACTTTGTCAGTATAATTTGTTTCCATGAGTCAGAGACCTGATGGTTGGGACTCAGAGGCCCTTGGGAATGTCCTTCCAGAGGGGCTCATGGGAGGTCTCCTAGATAGCAGTCTTCAGCTAGGGTTCTCTTTGGCACCACCACCCTTCTGGGGTTAGTGAAACATCAAAGAACTGGCTCCCTATAGGGAAAGAAAGGAAAGGGGGAAGATAAGAGATTGCTATTTCACTCAGAGCAGCAGGGTGTCCCTGAGCTGGATCCCAGGAGCCACACCTCATTGTGTCTGAAGCAGCACACCCACCCGCTCGGCTCACTCCCTAGTGACAGATCTTCCTCAAATAAGAACATCATCTTCCTTTGCTTTAGCCCTAAGATGGTTTCACAGAATCACCTCCCCGCCCTGCAAACACACCTTGGGCCTTTTTAGACTGTGCCTGTCCAACTCCTTTTCTTGTAAACAGACATCTCTGCCTTGTGAATTCCAGGGAAAGCCTGGAGTCAGCATAACCAGTTACTAACTTCCCTTCCTGTCTCCCTGCACGGCTACTCCACCAGTGATTCTCCAACTGGAAAGAGCTGCATGGTAGGAGGCTGCTGGCTCCAGTGCCTCTGAGCCAGCTTCAGGATTTCCCACAAGGAAGGTCTCTCTGGAGGAAATTGAGCTTCAGATCACACAGTGAAATCCAACCATATCATTTTGTTAAAACATTGATTTTGACTCAGACTCCCAGAAACATCGTGTTAATGGGATATACTCAATCCTGACCTTGACTTCTCCTTATTATTCCATAATCTTGCATCTTTCTGCACCTTTTTGTGTGCACCAGATACCAAACTTTCTTCAGGTCAGACAGTCACTCATGTTTCTTTTGAAAGACAAACAGACAGGAGCAAGAGAGCACGAGAGAAGTCTCAGTAGCAAGATTTGTTCTTGGGAGGACACATAGTCTAATCACTGAACTTTCTTTGAGTTTTAAATCCAGGCATTAGGAGTACATCGCTGGGGTGAGAGCCAAGTTCATCTCCTTTCGTCTGTAAACTACAAAGGCCAAAGGCTCCTTCCATGAGTGGAGGTAGAATCTCTTCTCTCATACAAGACCTTTCTCTTCTTGCATAAGAATTGAATGTTAGTAGTAAGTTGTTTGCCAATGAGTAGTGAGATCTTGCCTTGTAAATAGGAGGGTTCAGGTGAAAGCAAGTACTTGCAATGCAGCTTCCTACCAGGGATGTGGGGAGGATTAGTGGAATGTTTTTTTTTTTTTTTCTGTTGCAACTGATGCTCGGCATTAAGCATGGAGTACTGGAATTCAGAGGACATAGTTAACCAACCGAAGGAGCTACTTCTGGTTCACAAAAGGCTGAGAGGATGGTCAGTCAGTAAAAGCTTGTCTTACAAACCTGGGGACCTGAGTTTGAGCCCCAGATCCAGAACCCACCTAGGAAGCTCTATTTGGTGGCATGCTTGTAATCACAGCATTGGGAGGTAGAGACAGGAGGATCCCTGAGGCTTGCTGACTAGCAATTAGCTTAGCTGGTGAGCTTCAAGCCAATGAGAAGCCCTGTCTCACAGGAGGTGAATCATGGTCCTTTGGGTGACACCTAAGGTTGTCTTCCAGTCTCCACAGTCAGGAGTACACACACACACACACATATACACACCACAATTAAAACTAAACCAATCAGTAAAACACAAAATACAAAAATAAAACAAGGATTTTTTTTTTCTGGGAAAAGAGGGAGGAGGGTCCAAATGCATAAGAAAGCAGTTTGCTCGAAGTTGAAGTTGGACGGAGCATGGGATCTGAGGCTCTCTCCAAGTGGACCTGCCCTGACCTTGAGGACTGTGATTCAGTCAGGCCAGGGACTGCACTTTACAGGCTCAGATGAAGGCCTTAAGCCTTTCCCATCCCATCCGCCTCCGCTGTCATCAGCCAGCATGCAGATTTGGTGTGCATGTTGAAGGACAAAGTCCTGTGTCAGGGGCAGTGGTAACAAGGCCTGTGAGCTAGAGGGGGCCAAAGTGAAGAGTTGAAGAACACGGAAGGGTGGTCAGCCACATATGCACTGTGCAAAGCTATAACCAGTAAGGAACTGATCTAAGTCAGGCACACCTATAATCCCAGCTCTTGGGGGTTGAGGCAAGATCAGAATTTGAGACCAATTTAAGCTATATTGGGAGACCCTATCTCAAAAAAGCAAATCAAGACCAAAAGTTATGGCTCAGTGCGTGCCTTGCAGGCACACAGGACTGGGTTCAGTCCCCACTGCTGCATAAAACTGGGCATGATAATGCAAGCCCATACACCCAGCAGTAAGGTTGTGGAGGTAGGAGGATCAGGTCAAATTTATCCTCAGCTCTATAGCAACTATGAGTCCAGCCTGGGCTACATGAGACCCTGTCTCAGAAAACAAACAACAAAACCCTGAAGGTACTGGTGCTCTCATGATTGATTGTACCTGTTGAAAGTACAGAGTTGGAACATTGACCAGGTTTCAGATATCTGGTTTTAATGTTCTGGCTTCTAGTTCTTATCCTGCTGCTGGTGATAAGTGAAATAATTCTGGGTGGTATTTGAGAAAACTTTTAACACAATAGGTGTGTACTGATGTTCTTTGACATCAAAGCATGGGATCTTAAAACACAACTGCTCAAAACAGTACTTCTTACTACTGGTTAGATAGCAGGATCACCCAGGAAAATGTTTTCATATAGAAACAAACATCAACAATGACAAAATGACATTGGGTCCTACCTTAGCTCATCACAGCAGAAATGAGATGCCCCTAACTTAGATGTTTTCTAGAAGTTTTAACCTTCACTGGGAAGGATTATGGTAGGCTAGGAGGATGGTTTTAAAGTATTGTTTAGACAAACCACTTTAAATAAATACTATAGTATATATATGACTTAAATATATCACGTGTATAGTATGTGCATCCTGTGTGGCCCTGATAAGTGAAGTTTGCTTGGCCTCTCACTGTCATGAGTAACTCTCATTCTGTGAGACAAAACTGAACCAAAGTATAGGAAAGAAATAGGGACAGTGGTGCATGCTTGTCACCCAGTACCAGGATGTGGAGGGAGGAGGACCAGGCATGCAAGGCTAGTCTTGTCTAAATAACAAATTTAAGGCTAGCCTGGGCTATATTTTGAATGTCAAGAAACAAAACCACCACCAGCAACAACAGCAACAAAAATCTCAGCAAAACTCAAAGATAAAGAACACTGGAGAGAAGAACAAATGTTTACAAACAAACAAGAAAACACCTGTAAGGTGTGGTCATGACAACAGCAATTGTTTGCTCCTTCACCAGTAGCAATAAAATTAGGGACACTTTATGGAAGCGCCTAATAAGGGACTGGGTTGGAATCGAATCAGTCAATGTGACTGCTAGTTTCTGCTGAGACAGGCAACTTAAAAACAAGAAAACTCAGTAGGCTTCAGCCATCCAGACACGTGTTGTTTTCCTCTGGGATGCTGCCCATCGTAACCAGAAGCAAAGCACATGTCCAAAACAATTGCTTGCCTGGTAAAACAGGAAGAAGCCAGCGTCTTATGTTCCCAGCCAAACACAACTACAATGACCTAAAACCTCCCACTAAGCCCCACCTCCAGGAGATTCCAAAACTCTCCAACAGCTCCTAGCAAAGGATCAAGTGTTTGGCACTTGGGCCTCTGAACCTACATTTCACACACAAACTGTTCTTTCTTCACCCCGATTTCCTTTCTGTCATTTGCCCTTTAGATCCTTGCTTTCCATTCAGTCGACACTAAAACAGGTGAAAAGCCAAAGATATAATCAACCTAAGGTACTTCTGACTTAAATGTACAGGGGACTTCTGTTTGCCCCATTCGTTCTTGTATCGATCACAGTGTAGCTTCATGCGCACAACAGCATCTCTGGAACACCTTCTGTGTGCTGTGTATCCTCTTTGCTTTTGAGTGTAGCCGGCAATGTTCTCAGCCTGCATTGTCGTGGCTCCCATACTTCCTTACATCCTAAGAAGTCTAGATCATGCACAGTACTAAGGCTTCTCCGGTAAGGGTGACTCTAAAGCAGAGGGTGGGAAGCCAAGACACGGCTGTCACCCCGGAGTCACAGGAGAGCACTGGGAGAAAACCCTGGGGACATGCCGGTGTGAGATGGGACATGGAAAAGGTGCCCACACCCTTCCTCTATTCTTCGGTCTGTTACATGGGGATAATGGCACTGTGTTCGCCTACCTTAGAGAGACATTACCAGCTCTATTTAAAGGCTCTTCCCATGAAAGCTGCTGTGTAATTACCAAGAGCAGCTATGATAAAGAAACCTAAATACAACAGCGAATCAGCTGGAACCAATTCTCAGGGGAGTTTACTTCTCTGGAAATTTTTAAGAAAAGTGTAGCAGCTCTTCTTTGGGGAGTGCTGAACTCCATTCCAGGTTTATGTTTCTGGAAAGCTAGCCGAATTTGGAAGCTTCCTCCTGCCCAAGGACTCAGGGTCTTCCTTTGCCTGCCTTCCCTTTTAAGCTAAGTGATTTCCATCTGAAGTTACCTTTTCACTTCTGATTTTTTATTTTTTCACATCTTGACTCACAATGTCTCTTGCAATGAAAATGGATTTCAAGCAAGGCATTTACCTACAGGATAGGAAAAGACAGAAAACATAGATATTGAAACCCAACGGGGAAATACGCACCTCAGAGATGGCGGGTGACAGTCATCTATGATAGTTCTGAAGAGGATTGAGGACTGAGACAGTGATTGGCGGGTAAAGCACTTGCTGACCAAGTGAGGACCTGGTTCTAATCCTAAAACACCCGTTAAAAGTCAGACAGAGTGGCATTGTTGGTAATCCTAGCATCCCTATGGTAAGATGCAAGACAGAGATGCCAGGCAGCTAGCTGAACACAGCCAGCAAACACCAACAAGACCCTGTTCTGAAGGAGGGGGAAGGAAAAGACCAATGCACAGACAGCCTTCTAAGCTTTGCACACCTTCACACACCAGCTGTGCCGTGCACACACCTGCTTGCACAAAACCACAAACATACATACACACATACCACACACACCACTTTAAAAGAAGAGGGCTGAAATAATCGATCATTAATGTCAAGCTGTGCCAAGATTCATTGACAAACTATGGATCACATGGGGTCAGAAAGACAATAAACAAGGACTCTGCTCTGACTTGCCTGAGAGAACTACTCCAATAGAAAGAAGTTGGTGGAGTTCACTGGAAATAAGGGGTACAGAGCTGGTGAGATGACTTGGGAGCTGACAGCTCCTGCTGTCAAGCTCAAGAATGATGACCTAAGTTATCCCCAGTGGTGGAAGGAGAGAACATATTCCTACAAGTGCGCACCATCACACAGGCACCCCTACGCATACACATGCAAAATAAATAAATGAATGTCATTTTAAAAAATCAAAAGAAACTACAGCTGCAAAACCCAAAGAATACGGTAAGTGGGTAGAAGAGCCATGGGCAAATTAAAAATTGGTGACTTTGATATCCTGAGTTCATGGACTACCATTACAGAGAAGCCTGCCTGCTAAGGAAGTGAGCAAATTGGATATATGAATAATATCTAGGTCAGCATCACTGTTAGAAGCTCATTGGTTTTATATTTTTGTTAATCTTGCATATGGATTATTAACTATTCTGGTTATTTCTAAATAGTGCAATATATAGTATATGAAAGGCTCAGCAATAAAAACTGTAGGATTCAGATGTTGTTTTCACATTAGTGCTTTGTAAGGTTAAAAATTATGCATAATATTAATAACCATCATTTATCAATTGATCACTATGGGAACTACATGAATATTTTTTGTATATAATCTGGATGTCAACTAAGAGGCTTCCCATGTCTGGTAAGATTGCCATAAACCTCATCCAATCTCATGGCTTGTAGAAATGGATTAGGCAGATTAAATGTTTGTGTCCTTGTACCTTTAAAATTCCTATGTGAAATCATGACTGCCCTTTGGGTATGGGGTCTGTGAGTTGGGTCATAAGGGTGTGCGTGTGTGATGTAATTGGTGGACTCTACAGAGGAGACAGGAAAAGATTGCTTTCTCCTCCCATCCCCAAGTCTTCTCACTTTCTGAGGAATAAACAAAAGGTTGGCCACATCAGCTAACATTTTCATCTTCTCAGTCTCTAATCTGAAACATAAAGATCTGTTTTTCATCCTGAGGTGATTTTGTTACACAGCCTGGACTAATTCAGATACCCATTCTCATCCCTGTGGGTTTTGGAGCCAGTGTTTTCCTGCCCCCCCCAGTTCCTCCCATACATTGCTGCCATATTTACAGACAGAAACTGCCTTAAGAAAACCCTCAGCCTCCAATAGGCATGGTCAAGACCACTGAAATTTGAAGATCATGGAAAAACGTCACAAGTTCTTTCCATCTTTTCCAACCTCTCATTACTGGGTTTGTTTTCTCCCTTCACAAGGCAAAGACATTCCTTTTTTAGGGTGTCGTTCGCTAAGGGACAGGCTTCAGTTACAAGTAGTGACCATTTACTGTCTCATCACATCTGGATGGCTTCTCTGACCCTTGTAACATTGTGGTAAGCAGACAGAAGGCATCCAAGACCAGGAGTCAGTTTAGAGCTAGAAACCTCACACATGGCAGAAAGAGAACGTACATGTAGCTTGGAATTGATCCTTCAGTTAAACTTAATTCACCCTTTAAAGATGCGATAGCAACTATCTCATCTCATTTAGCCTGCCCCTCCAAAATGTCTTGCTTTTTCTATCAAATCTTTGTCTGAAAAAGAAAAAAAAACCTACATACCTCTCAATACTATATGTAAGGAATTACAGAGCAAACTTCTCAATGATTTCAGAAGGCATAGTAAAATAATTTAATAGCAGTTTATTAGTAGTAGTATTTTCTAATAATTAAAATAATCTAAACAGGGCTGAGGCAGTAAGTCAGTGGGTAAACAAATAGCTTGCTGAGCAAAAGCAATGTACTGAGTTAAGATCCCCAGAACCCATATAAAGCCCAGGTACAGTAGTGTGTCCATGTAATCCCAGTGTTTCTGTGGCAAAACGAAGCAGAGAGCACGGAATCCCCAAAAGCTTGAAGATCAGCAGTGAACAGCAAAGAGACCTGAGGCCCTGACTAAAATTAGCTAGAAGGTGAGGACTGACACTGGGGGCTTGACAGTGACCTCCAGGGGAAGGCAAGCTCCGTCACTTCTAGTGGTCTGATTCGGATGGAGATGTCAAACATGCAGATGACACAAAGGGATTGTTTATATTGATGATGACAAAGACACAAAATACTGTTTTGCAAGAATATTCCTTTCTGCTGGGTGTCCTGGCTCACACTGTTAATCCCAGAACTCTAGAGGCAGAAACAGGCAGATCTCTGTGAATCTGAGGTCAGAGCCTGGTCTGCAGAGAGAGTTTCAGGACAGGAATGGCTATGTAGAGAGGCCCTGTCTTTAAAAGCCTAAATAAATAAATATTTAGTACAAATGGCAGAAGTAAGTTTGGGGTCATTTCATGAATTGTTGAAAATTCTATCCAAGCCTAAATTCATTTAATGTATTTATTTATGAACTCAAGCTAGCAACTCAAACAGTAATTTTCAACATCAAACATTCCAACATGATTCAATCCAAAGGTATACCAATTAGAAAGTCTATGTTTTCCATAATTAAGTCATAATATTTCTATAAAAACATAAAAATTTGCATACAGAGAAAATGCTGTATACTTCTTAATACTCAGTAACCATCTCTGAGCTGAGGTGTGCAGGCAGGTGCTTGTGGCATGATAACGTACACAGAACATAGTGCACACATCCTGTGCGCAGAACGAGGGCTGCGGTGAGGTCACTCAATGCAACATGGGCAAACACTGCCCAAAACACCAGGGATTCTTTACAAATTCGATTTTGAATTAATTTTTGGTCATTGTAGACTCAGAAGCCTTTAACTGTTGCCAAATTTTTAAAAAGAAATTGTAATCTAGAACATCTCTGAGGGTTATTCAACTTACCATGGGGGATGTGTGAAATTAACACTCCCACTACTTTCAACAAGACAGTGGATTGAAAAGTAAGGTCTCTTTTGTTATAAATTTCTATAAAGATAAGGGTCGGAGAGATGGCCCTAGCAGTTCAGAGAGCTTACTATTCTTGCAGGGGACCAGGGATTAGCTGTTGGCACTCACATGGGGGCAGCTCACAACTGCTAGTAACTAGATCCGAATCAATCTTACACTCTCTTCTAAACTCTGCAGTCACCAGGAGCCCATGTGATGCACATGCAAACATTTAGGCTAAATATCACACACATAAAATAGAAATAAATAATATTTTTTAAAAGTACATTTCTGCATCATGTTGAGAGCCAAACCAAGTCTTGAGTCTAGCTGTGTAGGTGCTAGGATCTTCACAAAGTCTGATGACTTAGTTACTTTTCTATTGCTCTGAAGAGACACCATGACCAAGGAAACCTATAAAAAGAAAAGGTGTGTTGGGGACATGCTTACAGCTTCAGAGCATGAGTCCATAAGAATCACAATGGGGAACGTGACAGCAAGCAGGCAGGCATGGCGCTGGAGCAGTCACTGAGAGCTTCCATGTTGAGACAACAAGCACCAGGCAGAAAGAGAACCAAATGAAATGCTTTGGGTTTTTGAAATCTTCAAAGTTTATCCCCACTGTCACACCTCCTTCAACAAGGCCACACCTCCTCTTCCTTCCCAAATAGTTCTGCCAACTAGAGACCAAGCATTCAAATATATGGGCCTACGAAGGCCATTTGCATTCAAACCACCACAACTGAGAAACACTATTGATTTCTTTTTATATTTATGTGTATGAGTATTTGCCTCTGTGTGTGTGTGCGCGCACTACACACATGCCTAGTGCCCTGTGAGGCCAGAAGAAGCCATTGGGTCCTCTGGAGTTATAGACAATTGTAAACCAACATGTGAGCACTGGGACCTGAACCCAAATCCTTTGGAAGAGTAGCAAGTGCTTTTAACTGCTGAGCCATCTATTCAGTCACATATTACTGAATTAAAAAAAAAAAAGGCTTCATCCATGGAGTCAGAGCTCTAAGAATTGCAAACTGAGAATCTCTACTATGAAGCTAAGATGTTTAAGCCCCTTGGGTAATCCTGAGAATCTGTTAAACTTGGGTATCACTAAACCTGTATCCTCTATGTTTTCTTCCAATTTCATGATTTAATCATTTGTATGGCCCTGCAGAATGCCTTGTTTTACAAACATGAAAACTATATAGCATCTATGAAAGGAATTTTGTCCAAATTCCTATAAACCTGCTGAATTTTTTTACAGATTAAAATTCTCCTTGTAATCTCAAGAACAGGAACTTTTATCCATATATCCTGGAACAGATCACTTTATCTGGCCCGTTTCCCAATTATGAAAGTTCCAAATCACTGAGATATAAATAAATGAGACTTTACCACACTCAGAACACCAGTATGATGAAAAATCTGTTTACAACAGGAGGTTCTAGGTCATCTTTCAATCATTCATCCCCTCAACCAAAGTAGGTATGCAGGAGAGTGCACACGCACACACACCCAGACGTGACACATGGTAAATGTTGTGCGGTTACTGAGCCAGAATGAAGGAGACCTTCAAATTCCATCTCCTTCTTCACCATATATTTTTGGCTACAATAATCAAAGGCATCCAAATATTGTTGACATGACCTGCACAAGTTTCTGTTTATATTTCTCTCATTTCGTATCTTTTAAATAGTGTATTTTGATCCTGGTGATGTAATAAAAGAAATATTTTAAAATAATAAAATCTATAAACTGAAAGTGTTAATGGAAACTACACTAATGAGCTAAAACATATACCAACTTGCCCTATTACGATGTCCTAATTCTTGCAGTAAAACAACACTTTTAGATTGTGCCTAATAAATTTGAACTGCTAGAATTGTTCAGAAAAAGAACAAATCATTGAAACTTCCTTCAGCTCAGATAGTCCAGATTCATTTAATTTTAGTTTTACAAATAACAATATACATTATATATATAATCATCATATATATTCATTGTACAGAATGTTGGGTTTCATATAGATAATTCCTTTTTAGTATGCCATGTAAGTTGACAAAGCAGAGTTTTAAGTATTATTTAGGGTTAAAAATTATTAATACTGGGTAGGACAACTGAGTTACAAGGTTTAGAAATGAACTGAATGAACATATACTATGAATATAAACACAACAGTACAAAAGGTCTCTGTGTCATGGAAGAAAGCTCTACATGACAAACCGAAGTCCTGGATGGGTGTGGGGATTTGTCTCATGTTAGGTAGAGTCTTTCAATGTTACTGGCTAGCTGTTTCCTTGTTGACAAGGATGGAGGCTTTGGCCATTTGCCAGCTGTTCAAGACCCTCTGTGGTGAAAGAAAGTCTGGTTCTTAGAGAACCAAGGTACCTTGGATGCTTTGAGTAGACAACTCAAAGACTCCAGGCACTCTTCTCATCCTTAATTATGAACCAAAAGCAACGCCACTGTGGGAAAACACTAGCGAGATTGGTCCAGAGAAACTGACCTAACCAGTGAATAAGATGACTTTAACAAATAAGCATGAGCCGAGCATGTAACTCATTTGCTCATCTATTGAGCTTATTTTAAAACAATACTTTAAAACATAAATATGAGATATTCAAGCTGGGCGGTGGTGGCGCACGCCTTTAACCCCAGCACTTGGGAAGCAGAGGCAGACCTCTGTGAGTTTGAGGCCAGCCTGTTTTACAAAGTGAGTTCCAGGACAGTCAAGGCTGTCACACAGAGAAGCCCTGTCTTGAAAAAAATGCCTTTTCATGTATATATATATAAAATATATAATAAAATATATTTAGCCTTACCAATTTTTTTAGCAAACCCTGATTCCATGTCAGCATGCGTAAACTGGTCCTATCTGGACTCTGGCAAGCATGTATGCAGATGATACTAGGGCAGCCACATAATTGTGACTTCCACTGACCAGACTACCTTCATGAATTTACATGTACCAAACTGCTTTCAACATAACTTCTCTCACAAAAAGAAAATACTTGGCTATTTGGGCCTCAAGTAGCAGTTTAAAGAAGATAAAAAGATCCACCTATCAATTTTGTGGCCATGCCTTTGTAGAACTAAATGGCACAGGAATTACATGTGTGTTACATCCAAATAAAAAAGGAGCACGTTTGATGCAGATATTCGTTTGTCTCACAAGTCACTGATGACTGAAATTCCTAACGTAGGTCATCTTAGTTACTGTCTTCTATCTGTAAGTGCCAGCTAGTGGTCTAGAAGACATCCGGGTACAGTCTGAATGTGTATTCACTTTGAAGAAACTGACTCTGTGTGTTTTTAATTTTGTTCAACTATATCCACAGGATGGGAAAAAAGGAGCGTTTCAAGCTGCCAAATGTGTGGCTCATTTATCTATTGGTACAGCTCCCTCTGCCCATAGCTAGTCGTGTAGTTCCTCCAAAAGGTACTATCCCTACTGAGGCATACATACTCAGTGCGCTCAATTCATCCAAAGGCACCAAAGTTTCATTAAAGGAATTCTCTTGTTCCCTTCCTTCATATGGAAATGTCATTAACCGTATTAAGTTAACTCTCTGAGTATTAGGTTTCTAACCGACACAGAGAGCTTCTGCATGGGGCCTATTTCACCAGGCCTCACAGATTCTGAGTCATGCCATAGGTTGCGATTAGATTTAAGAGGAACTCCTTTGTATCTGTGACTTTCTTCTTCAATCATGGCTGTTCCATTTCTTTCACAGCCAACCACCTTGAGTCTTCCAGGTAAATGGAAAGTTCAATTATATGTAAAGTGAGTGTTAAATCAGCAGGCCCCTTGTGGGGGTCTGGGCATTCTCTCCCTGCTTCAGTGGCAAGTGTGCTCAATCCATTACTGTTCCCGAGGATTGTACATCCATCAGGTCATGTGGGCCGGCCAGGGTGCATCTTAGAGCTTTTACTGCATATGAGACGTTGCAGGCCTGTTCTCAGGAACTGCCAGGCAGACTGGGAATCACAGTCACGGTTAATAGCAGCGAATTGCCAGCTCTTGATGGGTGGGTAGTCACTCCTTTCAGTGGCTGCCCCCTGGGGGAGAAGGTAGAAAAACAGAGGGAGGGAATTAGACTGACTTTGCACAGTTGAGCAGGTTCATGCCGCTGGATCAGTGGCAAGCATTGGCAGGGCTCCACTCTGGGGAGGCTCACGACGACATCACAGTCTCATTTTTACCAATTGGTGCTGCTGTATTACCAGTGGAGCACAGGGGGAGAGCAGAGGGGAGGGTGAGCTGAAGTGGGGGGATGGGATGGAGGCAGAAGTCTAGGCTAAATTAAACAAACAAACAAAACAAAAATGCATGCTCCGACGGGTCCATAGACCCCCAGTTAGCCCCGTGCTAATTGTACAAAACTGGTATTTGAAGTTCCCTGGGTGATGAAAGGGTAGACTCCTAAACTCTCTGCATAACCTTAATTTTTTCAAGGTTCTTTGAGTGGAGAATGGCTTATAATAATGATTTTGACTAATACATTTTTTTGACATGCAACTTTAATGCTTAGCCCAAGTACAACTCTAGAGCATTTCATGTGTACTCAGCTGTAAAGAGCGATGATTTAAAGGGCTAATATAAGGGAAAGGTCGTTCTAGAATGAACCTCTAACAAATTGCATAAAGGAAGCTTATTATTCCATGAGTATAGGGATATGAAGCTCTTCTGATCATTTTTCTGCTTGATTCAAAAAGAATTGTTTAGATATGAGTGGGAGAAGAAGGAAAAATGAAACAGAAAATGCGCAAGCAAGGAAGATTCCTTTGATGGTTATGATTCTGTTGCCACCTAAAAGACTCTACAATAATGTGCTTATTCTTCTCCTCTTTTGTTTTGGGTGAAGAATTCGCTCTAACAAGAAAATGCTGCTGTTGGTTGGAGGGTTGCCTCCCGGACCGGACCGGCTCCCCAGCAATCTGGTCCAGTATTACGATGACGAAAAGAAGACGTGGAAAATACTCACAAGTGAGTGCCCTCGTTTATTTCCTTGCCTGCTTATCTCAGGCTGGAGTTGTCTTGACGAATTAAAAAATGCGGTTAATCAAATCAGACACTGTATTGATCTGCTACCCTTTGGAGGTTTGTTTGTATAACATGGGAGATTTAGAGTAAAAGACAAAATTAACATTGCCTAGGTGGCCAATTTGGTAGTTGAACAGGCCTAAATTAAAGTTGGCCTGGTTTGTGTTTCTCTGTGTGTTGGAATGGATGGGGGTGGGGCAGGGAGCAGAAATCTCCCCCTAGAAATGCTTCAGCTAGAGTTTTTGTTGTCATTGATAAAATACTGGAAGGTTGTTTCATCTAAACACCAGTAAGTTTTCTCATGTCAAAATGGTAGGTATTTTAGTTCATTATCTCTGTAACCAACATCTGTTTGCTTTTTAATTATCCTTGCCCACCTTTAGTCTGGAGGACCAGGTATTTCCAGAAATGGCCTCCTTAGGCTGTTCCAAAGCTTGATGGACAGATATATTCATGGCTTCCCCCAGCTGCATTAAACTGTGCTTGCAAACGTCCAGGCAAGGCTCTCCTCTCCTTAAAGGGTGATTGTGTTTTACAGCAGAACTCTTGCCTTGGGCACTGAGATTTAGAACATATTGTTGTATCAGTTACGATGCCTGATCTGATGTAGTCATGGAGTCTAAAGTCATCGTTTCCTGAGTGCAGCAGGCGGCTCACACCAGTCCCCTTGTGGGCACAGTGGCTGCACTGGTCAATAAAACTAAATTTTAACTGTCAAAATTGCCCAGAGCTGTATAGATAAAATAATAAATGAACAATTTTGATCCATGAATCAAAGCCATACATTTAAAACCAACAAAAGTGAAAGTTAGCTTCCTTGTTGTGTATGTCTTTCGAGCATTTGTGTGTTTTAGCAGATTGTTCTTGTAAAATCGTTTCCTTGGCTCTTCCTGAAAGCCCCTTCAAATAAGAGAAGCAGGAAAAGAGTTTCCCTTAAGAGCAGAATACGAGGGAAGGCATATGAGGTGGGGCTTGTAACAATATACTTAGGAGCTGGCCTCCCCCTCCCCAAAACCTGCAGCAGCATGGTGCAGGCGCTGCTTTTCCAGAAGGCTCCCTGGGCGCCACTATACTATGGTTGTAGTAAGGAAGTAGCTGACAAGAAACAGCAAGATTAAGCAGGAAGAGGAAAAAAAATAAGTTAATGAGGTCTTAAAAATGCGTTGGTTCTCTTTGGGTGAAAATACCATTTACCATGGGTTAGACATCTTAGTGAGTGAGCCAGCTGTATTCTAAAGATGCATCGGAAACTAAAGTTAAACTGAAATCAGAGAAGCAATACTTTGACAGCACCTTTTCTGGTCAACAGAGAACTGGACAGATGGCATGCCAACTCAAAGGATAGATGGGAAGAGGACAAAAGATTTGCAGAGAGACAACCCTAAACACAGCATAAGAGACACCAAGATCTTTAACTTCACTAATAAAAGCTAGTCATTGACAAACCCACCTGTTTTCCCAACTACTTCACACTGCACCCAAAAGGGGATTGAGACCCTCCATGCCGGGGAAAACCATCTGCAGAAGGCCTTATGCTTGAACTTTTACATATATTTACTTGTTTAGTGCATACATGCATGTGTTCATGTGTGCATGTATGTGTGTGCACACACCACAGTGTGCATGTGGAAGTCAGTAGATAACTTGAAGGAATTAGTTTTCTCCTTTGATCATGTGGGTTCTGGGGATCATCAGACTTGGCAGCAAGTGCCTTTATCCTCTGAACAATCTTATCAGTCCCTTGTCTTTATTTTAAGCTATGATCAGAGATAGTCTGTCAGGTTTCTTACCCAACCTGGGACAGCTCTGAATATGAAAGGCAATCTACTAATTATTCCTGACAATAGCCATAGTCTGTAACATACAGTTGTTTCCTGATTTAAAACTTTCATATTGCCCACGAAACTCTACTTTCATGGCTGAAAAGCAGGAACTTTCACATTTGGATTTGAACACAGACATCTAACTTTGACCATGTCCTACAAACATTCTGGGTCAGTTTCTCGTTTGTCAGTCACTTGAGTGTTTTAAGGTAGCCTTGCACACATGCGTCATCTAGCATGCAGCATGGACTCAGCACATTGCAAGTGCTGTCACTAGCTATTGTTAATGTTACTGCCAACGGTAGCACAAGAGTTTTGTCTGTATACTGGAAGTGTATCAATCGCTGCCACTTCTCCATGCAGAGTAGAAAAATAAAAGTTCACTGCACTCCTCCCGTAGGAAGCCCGTTGTCCATAGCTTTCATTGTGAGAAAGAATAATCCACAGACTAAGAAATAATATTTCTTAACTCAACTCATCTAAAATGAGATAAATATGCACACATTCTGACATATACAAATTCCCACAGTGAGAACACATGTAAGGATTTTGAGCCTTCCTTCTATCCCGAGGCACACTCAGCTCTGAAATGGAAATCTACTTTCCTTACTCTTCATGACTCTGGGATTTGAGCATTAAAAATATACTCTATTTATTCCCTGTCAGTCTGGGACCCTGTGGCCCCAAGTGACAACATGGTTTTCACACTTGTTAAAGAAATGATGGTACTTTAATATTGGATAATTTCTGTTAGTTTGCATTTTTAAACTAAATTTGAAATTCCTACAAGTCAGAAAAAATAGTTATTGCCAGTTCAGGGTTCCATGCTAC